>JAMKCH010019938.1:0-39012 GCA_023653785.1 Ophioderma brevispina | reverse complement strand
AACACAAGAAGAGCAGACACAAACACTAATCAAGACGTGACCAATACCATTAAGGTCCTATAAGGGGCTCCTAAGGACCTGGGTGAAACCACTTGAATGGCATGGTATCAAGAGTAAATTTGTGGATGTGCCATTAGTCATTGTATCAGCTCACCATTCGACAATCACTATGAATGTGAAATGTCACCAACAAGAGTAAACAACTTAAATAAGATTTTCGGGAAGCATGCACTTTGCTGAGGTGAGCATTAAAATGTCCAAACCATTCCTAATGTGAGGTGAGAGGGAGGCTATACTTAAACACCAATAAGACCTTTACACTAACTCGTACTGTAATCGCCCAAAACAATTCAATATTATCATAGAGGAGGTCATGCCTCAAAACAGGATTGAAATTAAGTCTTTAAGGCCCAGAACCACTCCATCCACCATGACGGTCCTATCATACGAAAAACACAATACTCCTGGTGGAAAGATTTAACCTCAATTAAAAAATGTTCTAAAGCCAGATTCAGTGATTGCAATAAATCTGGATTTCAATAGAAAGGGGCGAGCATGAAAATCAGCTATCTTGTTTTTAATGCTACGGAGCCATTGAAGTACAAGACAGACAGATTATATCCTGGTGTGAATCGTAGATTGAGAGGTATAGTAAACATAACTGTGTTTTATCTACTTTAGCAAAATAGTGTTGTACGTAAGACGAACCGTACTAATCCACCACAGAAGCTCCAAGCAGAACCTTGATGCCTCTAAGGCTCCACTTGATGATGCTTACAATGGGTGCTTGAGGAGCATGTTAAGTCCAAGGCTGAAGCACTTGACGCCTACATCTGGAAAACAAGCATGCTGCTGCATGGGAGGCCTGAGGCGGAGCTGACACGATAAGAAGGATACCCCACCTAAGAATCAAAGTGAAACACTGAAGACGCCTTGGACACATGGTTTCAGCACTTTCGTTCTCTACTTGGCAAGCCAGTTCTGAATAACACTAACCTTGATGAACCTGTCATTAAATCAACAAGATAGCAGGACACCCTTCCCATCCAGACTGGACCTTTCACTATCGGAGGAGCTCAGATCTGCCGAAGAACTGAAGAACACCAAAACACTGGTCCGAAAAAAATTCTCTGCAGTAGTCTGGAAGAATCCACTATCCATGATCAACTGTTAGCCTTTTGGCGCCTAAGAACACCTACATGGAAACCACACCATGCTTTTAAACCGATCTTCATTCATTCCTCTACCAAAGAAAGGCGACTCCCAACAAACCCTCAAAACTACAGAGGAATTCACTGTCAACACAATGGCATCTAAGAGCTACAACTCCATGCTGCTCAACAGAATCACTCCTCACATTAGATCCCATTCGCAGACGGAACCAGAAAAAACGGTTTCGCAAAGGCCAGATCAACAATACCTCAGATACTTGCCCTCAGTAGGATATAGAAGAGTTGAGAATTCCCAAGAGAAAAGCTCAATTGTGTTTGTAAGATTTTTTCCAAGGCTTTTTACAGTGTTAACAGGGATGTAATGTTGAATATTCCCGCCAACTACGGTGTCCCAGATGAGACTGTCAGGACAATTGCCATCATGTCATGATAAAACCCATATAGCTTTGTGCATGGACATGGATGGGCCCACAAAGGAGGTCATACAACTACTGGAATCCTCCAGGAGATACTCTTGTACCCTATCTTCTTGTAGTCGTGGTGTACTATCCTAAGACGAGTCTTGAATTCATGAACGACAAAGGAATGACATAAACTTTCTCCCCCCCCCCCCCCCCCCCCCCCCCCCCCCAAGCTTTCCAGAAGTAACATGGGTCAGAATCTCACCAGAACTTGACTACGGATGCTCTAGCTCTAACAGCTGATCTGAATGTGGTGCACAAGATCTACTAACATCACTTGAGAATGCTGCAGACAAAGGTGGCCTACATCTAAATGCAATGAAGGACTGCATTATATGAATGTCAATGAGGAAGACGAGCATCAACCTATCTGCACAGCAGATGGTAGGCCATACTCAAAGAGGTCAAGGGATTCAAGTATCTAGGGGCCTATGTGCCCGACAGCAAGAAAGCACTTACTGTCACGCCAAGGACAAGCTGGAATGCCTGCAATAACTACACAACTTATGGCAATCTGGTATCTTGCCAATTCAAACCAAGCTAAATTCTTTAGAGCCTGGGTAGAGAGTATTCTGTTTTAATGGATCTGCAGGCTGGACCATGAAGAAGAGCTACAGGATAGACTGGATGGCACCTTACACCAAGCTTCTTATGCAGAGTTTTACACAGAGACCCCACATATCACTTCCTAGAGTGCTTGCCTAGCAGATCCTACATAGGAACCACCCAGTAAGAAATGTTGCACACTTAGCATATTGTGTATGCACCATACCCTCCATATTGTCAGCATCTAGGAGGGCTGCACCCAACCGCCCGCTTGGACCACAGAGGATTTGCCCGGCGTTCAGTCACCTGTGTGTAATCTCTCCGCCATTTACTGTACCCTACCCCAGGCATCTCCACGAGAGTTCCGATATTCTTGAGGTTGTCCCCTATGTTCACGGCTGAATCCCCACTTACCATGCCAACCCTCTGTACCACAGGGCACACGCCACGCCCCCCCTATTACCTACTAGGCGATGTCTGTCACTTCGCTCGAGATCACTTTCGACAGATATTATGAGCCATCCGCCACAGTCATCCACTGACCACAGTCCCCAACCTATATGGCCACCAAGACCGTGGACAGATACGCCGACACACTGCGCTGTGAACAGCACTCCTCGGCCTTGACTCCGGCACCGACTCAACCGTTACTAGAGCCTACGCACTCTACATTTATTTGTACTAGTGCAAACTAGTACTTTGGTTACACAAGGGTTAATGCACCCCATATCCATATCTTATTTCATGCCATTATTCTTGGATCGCCTACAATGTAAGCATTTAACATTTACATCACGTAGGAACTGACGCTATTTGCACATTTACACTTTAAATGTAGAGCTAAGATTATCATACATGCCACAATAGACCAGTCAGCATTAGATCTCTGGTCATTCGATCATCATTGTGATAGGAGCCTACATGAGACACATCAACTACGATGTTGATGATTGTGCTAGTTTCCATGTTGTACGGTTCCACTATCATCATCTTACACTGAGCTGACACCAGTTAATATCCACAAACCTATGAGTACCCTTCTGTCCCACTATAATGACACCAATAGCTACGCGCTAGCCTACCATTGTTCACCGGACACTTAAACCACCACTCATCGCGCCTACAACAAGAAGCTGGACCTTCTCCTCGCATCATCAGTGAGTCATCACCAGAACTACTGTTAACCCTATTCCTACAGACATGACTTGCGAATTCACAGTGTGATTCCGTCTCGTTCACGTCCCAGTCACCATAGCTCGTAAATGATAATAATCGTATGATTCACAATCTAAACATACCTGCCATTCACCAAACCCCTACCTATTCACCCTCAAATGCTCCATCTATAAGCTAGTTCTACTCTTGTATTCACCTATACCCATCACAGTCTATCACTCAGCGTGTCGTCCCTCCCGCGTGGTTCGATCCCATAAGAAAGTCAACCCAACGCTGGTGCATACACACTCATAGCCCCGACATCTGATTCTGTGAGCAGACGTCACTTCGTGTCGCTTTCGTGCTGCTTGCTTTCTTAAAGATTTGTTTCTTGACCGCCAACCCATCTGTTTCCGCCATATCAATTTAGCCGCGTATCGGCGTTGCACGTGCACCATCACAGAAAATCCTTCTGGTCTTCTAGCTTCTGCTAGTTCCATATACAAACCTGACCACACACCACCATACTCGGTAGATGTGTAGTCAGATCTCTGCGATTCAATAGAGTCCCCTTACCAATGACGCAGATCCATTTTCTTCGTCATCCGACAAATGCTCTGAGTGTGTTCCTTGCACTACACAATAGCTACCCAAGACACAAAGCTCCCAGTGTTCAGGAGAGCGCTAATCGACTGGAGATGAAATGACTGGATGACACCTAAGTTCTCCCTAATGATATACGATGAAATGGCAACGTCACATGTTTCAGGCAACACGTCCCCTGAGCAACAGTCAATGTACCATCTGCTGAAATGTTATGCAGACTATATACTATCGTCACAGTATCCTGTGGCCCAAATTGTTGTTCCAACCAGTATGACAAACAGACATCAGTAGCAAATAGCAACATTTGTATGGTGTCGTTCAATGTCCTGAGCAAAACATAGGCTCAATTTATCCGACCGCCAACACTGTTTAAATGTCTTGAGTACACTTGGGCTCCTATTTCGAGAGACCGCCCCATTCAGACCTCCAATTTCCTCTATGGAATGAATGAACCAATAGATAACCAAAGAGGTAGGTACGCTTGTCATCTTGGCAGCTGAAACTAGTGATGCTACCCCCTCAAGCTGGACTGACGGATTGCCTGCGAGCCCGATGACTCTTTGCATCTACTTGTTATATGGTTCTCTTGACAGCAGTACACACAGAAACGTAGGCATCAGGCACGACTTGTATTGTACGTTAAGCATCAGATTCGAGCCACCATTCCATCACTCATACCGAAGTCTCCATTCAGAGTTGCTTACGTTTCAAGATCTTACCTAATTATCTTGTGACTGGGTGCACTCACAGACTTTTGAGGCAATACCTTCACACGCGACCCCGTGGATGATCTCTCCGCCCACACACCCTGGGCAACCAGTCTGTCTCCCTATTCCACCAGATATCCAGAGGTGATGATGTGCTGGTGACCGATTCCGACTTTACTGTGCTAGTTGTCCGCAAGCAGCATACGATCGACTTTCTGATTCGCCCTGAATTCAGTGGGATACAACGCAGGTAGTCCGAATGTAGATAATTATGAGAACCAGCACACACTCATCTATAGGTCTCTAGAAGCACCCCATTTGCAGCCTCGTCATGCGGAATTTATCATTTCGATTTCGCATACTTCATCGAAGTTGACTGTCTTTCCAACAGCTGCCCGACCGCCCTCTTCAATTGTCAAATCTGTTATGCCCCTCAGTTGGCTTCAACACCTCAGTCTGTCATGGCTTTGCATTTTCGGTCCCTTCTTAGTTTTATAAATCTTCACAGCGCTCTGAATTTCCACCTTTCCTCACTAATCCTTTGAAGACTAAGATGTCCATTTTGACTTCTATCTGTCACTTGCCAGATGTAGCTTGTCATTTCCTCAGTTAGCTTCTATAACCTGCTTTTGAGCATGTGGTTCTCTGTCTCCAGTTTTGCTCAGGTTCAGTAGGAAGTAGAAGAAATCAGTTTATAGAGAAGTTGTGGATCATGGCAATGTCCAATAGAATGAGAGGTGAATACCTCTCAGGAAGAAACATAAAGAGGGACTGCAGTTACTCCATTTGGTTGGTGGATAGGCAAATACGATGGTGGAAGATGACATACAGTAGGCCTGTCCAGGCTATCATACTTGATGGCAAAGAGATGGCAAGATGTATTATTCATAGATCATAGCTCAGGGTCCTTGAAGTCTAATAAGACAGGGTAGACTTGATTAGAAGAAAGTAATGGTAACAGATTGCCACCATTAGTTGTTGATAACTGATGATCCTGTAGAGTTTCCCGTAGATATCATGTTATGGGCATGCCACCATATAAATATCAACACCACTAGGTTCCAGACATTCAAAAGCCTTATCATCTGCTTAATAGTATATGAGCGATACCTACACTGAACAAATTCCCAAATATCACATGGACATAGGAAATGTCAGTGCCAGTAGATCCTTCAAATTCTGCGTGCTCAAGAGTTGTATCAGGCGAGTTGAAGGGTGGACTTGGGAATCCCATTGCGGCAGATGTGGCAAGTCTATGCAATCACCAATCCGTGGAATCGGATATGAGTCGGTTTTTGGAACAGAGGTGATTTGCCGAAAATTCTGTTGACAAAACCAAAAAATGAACCATCATGTTGGAACTCAGACTCATGGGATCTCCATTCACATGCTCTGTTTACTATGCCATTGTCTAACATGATTTCACCTCATTCCTGATATGTTTGAAACTTGAATGGGATTCACCTCTATACGGACGTGCTTTAGTTAGGATCGGAGTCAACTACATCAATGTCATGGGTTATTATGACATGTGTCTCACTAGGTACCTCAGGGGAAATATGTTTTCCCATTCTTGAATAAACTCTTATCAATTCACCTTGTTGAATCTCTGTAGGTGGACCTAGGTTCGTGCAAATTGCAAGTATGTCAGAATTTGCAATTTGACACCATAATCTTTTTTCTGTGTTAACAGTGCTGTCTTGTTGAGGGTACTGACTCTGTGATGTCATCATTTGCACACTCAATCACTACACTGGCTGTACCCACACAAGCAGGCTTTATGTTATCTCTTTTCATTTATACTCTTATTTGAGCATATGTATGTGACATAATGGAGACTCTACGCATAACTGGGTTTTGTGCACATTAAGTCAAGTATCCCACTTTGTTCCTCAATCTCATTATGGTTCCAGGAATACTGGGCTTGGCAAAGTATGCCATTGTATTGGAAAAAGTGACAAAAACTTTTCCTGGTTTGAATACCAGTGTCTGGCCATACTTTGTCATAAATGTTTTACATTTCTGGCCTGCGCTATGTTTGAGGCTTTTCTTTGGGCAACTTTAACTTAGTGGCCATCTTGGGGATGCATTGTTGTCTGAATTGTACACGTCCTCTAGCAAATTCACATCAGGAGTCACACAACACTTTTCTTCATAGTTTCAAGGGTCCCTTAATTTGTGACCAAACCCCACTCAAATGGAATGAATCTAATGACGGTTGTACAACCTCCCTTGGTAGCAAAAAACAGGAGATGAACTCCCTTCATTCCAAATCCCCTCAAATTCAAAAAACAAAGGTTTTGATGTCATGGTTTCAATGTTGGTGGTCACCTTTCTAGGGCCCCCCTGGGATTCTGGGGGTGTATGTTGAAGAACTGTACTGGGGAGTGGGAAATTCCCAACTGGCCATCCTTTTGACCCTTGATCAGAGATGATGATTTGGAAGTCTACAGGGTGAAAAACTTAGTTAGAGCCTTGTTCACAATATTTTTTGCCTAATATTGCTCAAGGGTATAGCAGTCAGGGCATCGTGTGGAAGCACAATGATGGTCAGTAAATAAATCTGATTTCCAGGACTTGGTCTTTGGAGAGGCTGGCCTACGCAATCGATAAGGACCCTACTAATATGGATCAAATGCTGGTTATTAGTGGTTGCAATGGGAGCAGTAGGAATTTCTGATTAGGCTTGCCCCCCATTTGACATGGGTGACAAGTTCTACAATATCAGACACATCTTTCTGAGTGATAGGCCACCAAGAATGACTCCTAATTCTGTCATGTGTTTTTCTCACACCTAAGTGTCTTGCCATGGGACTATCATGGCTAGGCCTATCAATTCCCTATGGTATTACCTTTGGCACGATGAAACTATGGGATATGGGGCGAGTACTTCCCCCCCAGTGACAAATCATTCCCCTTTAACAACATGGATACCCTTTTAAGGGGAGTTCTTGTCTTAACACCAATGTGACAGTTCCAGAACCAAATCTGATTTCAAAATACATCTTTGTGAAGAGGGACACTAATTCAATCCATACGTATCCCCGGAATCAATGCACTAGTTCCTGTGGAAACTCTCAATATCAAATGGAAAGGCATTCTTCCAATATCATAGACTGTGCACAACAGTTGTCCCGCTGATCTTTTATGGGTTTTGGATCTAAATTATCATCTGAAAGTGACACAAATCCCCCAAAACAAAGGCAAAGTTCATCCCTTACTTTTTCGGTGTCAATTCCCTTTGTGGCAATTTAGTGTATTCTGAACCAGAAGGAATGAAATTTGGACCTCAAAGTAATGCCACACCTATGAGTTGACTCACTTGGCTCTCTACATTGGGGCGGATAGCAGGGTATCTCCCAACACCGGGACTTTGTATGTCCTGGCTTTTTACCCCCCCAGTGAGGCATGTGAACTGTTATTGGGTACCATCCCATGCTTTTGATAGCACCAGTTTCTTTGATCCCCTTTTCTTGGGAACCTGTCTGGAATTTCCCCTCCTGAGTGCTACCATAAGACGCTTTGTTAGAAACAGACTGTGGTTTACTTTGTTGCGTGAAGCAGCCGTAAAGCCGAATGAATATGCATTGAACATAACTGAGTAATACTAGTAGGCCTAGCCAAGAATTTACTAGGTACAACAGATTTATTCCTGGGAACGATCTACACTATTGTTCCCTATTGTTCCTCGTTAATGGGGCAATTATCTTTAATCCATGTCCTAACACACAATAGGGTTGATTGAGATGTCAGCTTCGCCCCCTACCCGGATCTATAATTAAACAGGAGACCATGCCAGTTTTAGGATAGGCCTACACACTCGTAAATTTTAAATAGCACGGTTTTGATAGTTGTTTTCCTAGGTTTTTTATTTCACAATAAATATATGTATGTATGTATGTAACCAAAAATAATAAACTATATGTCTGAGCAAAACACGCATTTAACGGGAATACAGGACACGGGAATTGGACAAGGGGGAGACCTGGTCCACATGTTGCTGTGGTAGGTTACACTGTTGGATAAGGAGGAGATAAAGATAGAAATGGAAAGTAGAGAAAAAACAAGTGAAGAGAGAGGAAAAAAGAAGGGGAGTAATCATTGTGACATGTACTTTAATGAAACAAAACAACCCTTGTTCGAGAAAGAAGTTAACCTATTGGTTACTCCATATGTCGGCCGCGAAAAACAGGAGAAATCTTATAGTTGGAACTGGAAAAGTACACTGAGAGTGACGGGTTAATTGATTGATATGAGAAAGCCGCCGACCGGAATCGGGATATTAATCGTTAGATCGTCCAGGAAATAGATCGCCTGAGAAAATTGACGCAAACAGCAATCTTGTTTTCATCCAGATGTGTTGATATAGGTATGGAGACACTGTTGAGAGACTTCTTTTGCAAGAGAAGCCAGCCGATCAAACATATTGCTCCTTACACGGGCAAATATCAACCTGGGGTCTGGTCATCCTTTTCTGACAAGACCTGAATTTTGCGATATGGCCTCTGGCACCAATCATATGATTATGAGCACTGCCTGCTTGACCTCGTCATAATCACTACATCGGTATAATGACATGGCCGAATAATTTCTAGGGCTTTACAAAATGAACACTCGATGTAGCAACGAGGTTCAAGAGTGCTGAGCCATTTTAAGCTAGTGGACAATTTCTCAAAGTTGATAAGAAGTATTTGTCTACTTCTTGTTCCGGAAATTTTGGAACCAGGCGAATATTCTTCGCCGCATCAAAACCAGAGGGCTTGGAAGAGTTTGACGAGTAGCCTGGTTTCAATTTTTCTAACTCGAACTGAGCTTCAAGATCTTTGGTTTCATCATTTTGCATTTTTCATTTCCAATTCTTTTTCACGGCTCAATTTGCAATCCATCTCGTTTTCAACTCTATTTCAATTCTTTGCAGTTCAAGTTCTTTAAACGAATCATCACTTTCTCACCTGGCTTTAACAGCATGAATCTTACAAATAGGATTGCATCCCAAAATAGAGGAGGGAGCTAGGACACCCAGGTCAAAATCATAGTTTACCTCATACAGAAAAGGTTGACAGCTTCTGGTAGTTAGTATGCACCATATACATCAAATTGCTAGGGTACGGTAGATCCTTCAAATTGTGGTATAACTTTTTCAATAGGAGCCAATTTAAGTGTACCAGGGGTCAATTTTTAAATCCTCCAATCATGTTGAAAATGTATGCCAGATTGGTTCGAGTGATAAGGAATCTCAAATAAGGGATAGTTATGTACCATCTCAGACCATTGGTTGGGGAGTCGTTAAGGGGTAAAAATGGCCTAAAATGGTTAAAAAGGTCAATTTCTATTTTTACAGGGGTCAAACTCAGAAGTTGCTCCAATTTGTAATAAAAAATGAAAGAAATTGTTAATCTCGATTAATGTGTCAAATAAGGAATAGTTGGTACCATCTTGCAATGCGATAGTTCCATGTTATCGACAAAATAGGTCATAGGGCAACATAATCCAATGGTGTTAACCTTCTGTGACCCTTATCTCCGTAAGTAAGCATTTAAAATAATAAAAACGAATACTTTTTAGGCGTCCTCGTACCTCAGGCAATAATTTGCAAGTATTTAAAATATAAATCAGATTAACTTGTACGTTGACACCTGTACAACCACGATTGAGATTGACCTTTTTAATTTACCGTATAACTCCAACAAAAACCAATGGTCGTATGTGCCGTGACAAACATACATTTTTGGAATCCTTATGATTTAGATGGATATATGGCCGTAAATTGCAACAGGATGGGGATTTATAAATATATTTACCCCCTTGTGTAAATGTGTAAACGAAAAATCCTAAATAAGGCCCAATGATATTCTGCTCCTCTAAAACATCTTCCTGGACTAAAGTTTTAATCAGATTATTTTTGAGAATTGTTTTCTCATGGTTATGTTTTGACTCAAGTCCTAAGATGCTTGGCAATTTTCAAACTCGGGTTTCTCCGCTCATCAAACTTTCCCAAGTGCTTTGCCCTATTGAACTCTTCGGATTGAAACTCAGGGGCCGTCCCCAGAGGGGGGGGGGGGTTGTGGTGGTGTGTGCACACCCCCACCATTTACCAAATTATGTCGGTCTCGGCCAAAATGTTGACTGTCGGCGATAAGGGTATAATGTCGCCGCAACTGCTGATTTGATGTCGGCGCAACTGATGATGGACGGATTAGGCGGTGCACTTCTCCACATCTGAGGTGCTTGTTTGTTTCAGAGCTGATTAAGACTTGCGTAGGTTGCGGCCCAGACCAGCTCCCCCCCCCACCCCCCGCTCTTCAGAATTTGACCGAGTGAATGAAAAAAAATTTTGGGTTACCTGGCGAGCGCAGCGAGCCGGGGATGGATAAATTTGGCTTAAATCGTGAATACGGGTGTAGAATGTAGAAGTAACCATTGTCCGGTGGCGTCAATCTATAGTCCGGGGAACCAATGGTTTGAACAATAGGGCAATCGATTCAGTTGACTCTTTAAGCATACATTAGTTTTCATGCTCTATTCCGTTATCGTCTATGGAGCCCGGACCCGGACTATGGCTCATAAAGGACGGTTCTGCTTTAACACCGGCCCAGATTTTGTCGGCCAACACCAGACTCAAACCCCCCCCCCCCCCCCCCCAATTAAAAATGGTCTGGGAAACGGCCCCTGAATTAACTCCATGGATTGTACTCTACACAATTAAAGATTGACTTGAACAAAACTACAAACTACAAGTAGTAATGTAATACACACAAATTTTGTATGCCAAAATGTGCACAATGTTTACAATATGAATCACACTTTATTCTGAACAATAAGGCTCAAAATTTATCTCAATCAATTCCCGAAGACGAGCCCCCAATTCTGGTATGATGTGTAGTAGATGTCAAAGGTCAGAGAAAGACCTTTCAAACACAAATACATGAGCCTCGGTGCACAAATGATCTGAATTTTATAATATAACAGATTTTATGATTTGTAAATTTTTCTTCTTTTTCGGTTTTTTTGTTTTTTTGTTTAAAAAACAATTACATATATTAAAATTACACACAATTTTATACTAAGAGTTCTCTAGTGTCCTGTGCTGAACGCGTTGCAGTTTTCAACGTGATATGTCATCCACAGCGAAGACGCCAAAATGACCAGCGCATAATTAACATAAAAATCCATGGTTATATTCCATGCGAATCTCCTGAGTCTTGAAGATAATTGGGTTGCCAAAGCAGTTCAAGAAAGACGAGGGTTTTCCCTCGACGACACTACTATTCTGCAATACAGTACAGGTATTCTACCACAATCAGTCTGTCGTAATGTCCTCATGTAGGACCCAACTGGAATCTGTTGGCTTAACCGTTGGCTTAACAAGACGACAGCAAACAGTTTAATGAGCTGCTAAGCTCCGGTGATCTCCAAGTGATTATAAATTCTGGCATAGATAACACAAATCTACCATATTGTACATTAAAACTAGCTCTTAACTATTAACTGATAACTCTTGATTACAATGCGGGCAAATCTAACCTCTTGCAAAACTAACTCATTTCACTAAAGTTCCCAAGTCCTAAAATAGATATAATTACCACAGCATGCATGCATAAACATCACCTAGCACTTTCAAATCAGATTTCACAAAACAATTTACATCATCTGAATTGCACAGTTCAACTTTAGACTACATTTGATACTCCATGGGGAAATCCCCGATCATGTAAGGTTTTGGATATAAAGCATAAACAAGTGAACGTTTCGTAGTTTACATCTGGCGAATTCCCCATTTCTTCTCTTGCAAAATCTATTATAGTAGTAACAGAGGTGCATTTGCACAAACAACACTAGGGATCCCCCTGCCTCTTTTTTATCATAAACAAAAAGTACTTTTCCGTGACCGAAATCTGTTTCTCAATACCAAACATTGAAAATAATTAATATCTTTATCAGAAAATGGAAAAATAAAGGCATATATAACATTGGACACAAATTTTAAAGTATTACCGCCTTCAATAGGAAATCAGGTGTAAATGACCCCATTATGAAAAGTACCTTTGATTCCTAACCAATGTACAAACATACATTTCAATTTATTTTAAATGCGCCAAAACGAAATAAACACTAATATGGTGCAAAAATTGTCAATAATCGCCATATAGGAATTACATTGTTCACATATAGTGCACTCAATTACAAATTTTGACACATTTTAGTTATCGGGAGTACCTAGTATCACTTTTTTGGTTATGATATAGGTACATTCGAATATTTCATAAACACATACATTTATTACTTGAAAGGTTAATATTAGAAATTGTGTCAAGTATTATTTTTTGAAGTATTCACATTTGGGCCGCCATATTGATTACGTCCATGGTCAAAACTGTAAAAGTATCAGACATACATTTATGTGTCTAACAAACATAATATAAGTACTCATGGTTATTGTTTATCGCAGGTTTGCTTTGTTTAGGGCTATATTTTTTAAATGATTAGATTGGTTTCCATTTTGGAATGTGAAGTATGACTCAATGTTAAAAGTGTCATGCATGTTATTGGGTCCTATACTATATTTATTAACCCATAGTTGAAATATCGGTCTCGAATGATAATTATATTATGGCGACGCCATTCTTGGGATTTTTCAAAATGGCCCAAGGGATGCGACGGTGGCACCGGCAGATTCTAATTCTACACCCTTATCTATTACGGTCAGCAAAAAAACTTGGTAATACTCAACTTTACGGTCAGGCCATCATAACGTGGACCATCTCTCTCGGACTATTATTATTCAATGGAAGGACATCGCACGGATAAGAAAAGAAGACGCCTCTATAGAGTTATGAGGAATGAATGAATTGAAAACATCCGCATTAAAAAGCCAGATGCTCAAAGTTTACCTATATATATATATGTATATACCACATTCGCCTGATGATCCCAGGTGAGGGTGATGATGAAACTTGAGTAGCGACCAGCTGTATTCCATGAGTCTATCATTGACAAATTTTTTAAGCTCCGTCCCACTATGGAATTGAGCATTCTACTCAAAAGGTAGTCAATCCGCGCAATTTTGTTAGCTATGATGAACACACACACAAACACACACCATATATATTGAAGTATATATATATATATATATTATATAATAGGTATATAGATATAATATAAATATATAATAACAGTGTAGTGTTTTTTACAGGTGACTATCTTTGGAAATTTTAAACAATTTAAAAGTGCCTCAATCCCATTTACAGGAGAGCGTAATTAAAAATTTCCAAAAGTAAAAACACAATCGTAATTTGTTGCTGAACCAAAGTAAACTTTGGTCTTACACCAGCTATCGTAATTTTTGGTGTGACGGATGTGATGGTTAACTTTTTCAATGTATTACGCCCATTTTATCAAGTAAGAATTCATGAATATTAGCTAAAATAAATTTCCAGTTGTTATAGTAGATGGGGAAATGTAATTAATGTTTTGGTTTAGTTTTTTTCATATACAATTTTGACACCAATGTTTTTCCAACACAGAATTTCATGGAGAATCTGAAAATCATGGGTGTCATTTTTTAAAATGTGTTCTTGGGTGTTTTATAAGGGGGCAAAATTTGTACAGGGGTAAACAATAAAAGTGTTTAAATTGTTTTAAAATGTATACCAATCTCTTCAGTTACTCATAAGGTTTCTAAAAAGGTATAGTTTGCCATATTTACGATCAATTGTTTTAGTACAATAGCCTCAAGAGAGTTCAAGGTCATTATTTTTAGAATGGTCCGATTTTGTTGAAACTGATTTTAAATCGTTCAGTGGGTCATACTAAATAAGAAAATGTATATAGATTCTGTGTTTCACCTTGCAAAGTGAGACTTTCACAGATATGACTAGTGGTCTCCCATAGACCATGTGGATCACGGCCATATTTGCCCTCCTAATTATCATCGAAACGTCATTGACAAAGCGACCTGTATATTTTCGGCTTCTACATAGTAAGACGAACAATTTGGCACCATTTTTAAAACAAACGGATGAATCTGAAATTTTACCCCCAGTGTGACCTTGTAACTCTTTTTCTATAACCCTCAGGTAGGGCAAACTATACCTTTCTGTAATCCTTGAACGGTACTGAACATGATGGTATACTTTAAAACACCTTTTGGCCCCTTTTATATTTTGACCCCTGTATAAACCTTGCCCCCTAGAATACACCCAAGAACACATTTTTAAAAATGACACCCATGATTTTTGGAATCCTCATACAATTTTGATTTAGAAAAACCTTGGTTGCAAGATTGTATATGAAATTTTCACAAAAATACAGTTCCACATGTACTATTAATGTCGTTTCTTAATCGGGTTTGATTGTTTGAATCGTATGTGAGGATGTGTACGGACCCTCTAGAGTTCGCGATTTTTCAAAAGCGATTTTCTCAGAAACAACAAATTCGTATTTTGTTTAACATCCGTCACTATGTAATTCACCCGACGATAGATATATATATATATATATATGTGTGAGTCAAAAAAACCTACATTCAGAATAAAAAATAATTAAAATAGTTAAGAATTGTTTTTGCTCAAATGTTTGCTATGGTTATAAAGAAGGATAAACAGGCTTTCAGAAAACGTTTATTTGGTGTCATTTGGACTTTGGAGAAAGAAGTTACGCCTATTTTGCTTAGAGACTTCAAAATCCTGTTTGGCCGATTTTGAGCCAAACAAATATGCATCGCATACATAAAGTAACATGGTCTTCAGCAGTGATTTGAGTACAAACATTTAACACCAAATTATTGTTGAACAATAGAAGGTGGGAGAGTAATTGAAGGATTATAAAAAATAATATCCCAGAGACAAAAGAAAATGCTAAGTAAAAAAATGTTCAATTTCCTAAATAAGAAATTCAAGATAGCTGGTGTAAGACCAAAGTTTACTTTGGTTCAGCAAGATTTCATGGTTTTAACCTACAACGAAACTTGGGAGCAAAAGTGAAACGATAGAAAGTTTTGTATTCCGCTCGAAAACAGCAGTGCGATAATGAATTTTAAGGTTTAATTCCGATTTATTTACAGAAAACTTCAGCTTTAGTTCTTCTTGCAATTTATGAACGCTGAGTATACTGTATTTGTGCAAAATAATTACCTTAGAGATGTAAAACAAAAATCTCTGAGCAGTTTCATTATGTTCATGAACTGAGACATTGATATGGAGTGATTTTCAATAACTGACTCTTTATGATTGAACAATGGTAATTTTTTGAAGACAATAGACAAAATAGACAATTTTATTCAAACTGATATGTTTTTGTCGAGAAGAAATCGATACAATCTGAAATTGCACGTGTGAATTGTCTTTGCTATAATGTGTTATGGTATACGTCGGTGTCAGTCTCTCCGCATTGAATGGCTAAAATCGGCCAAACTGAATTTTTAGGTCCCTACGCAAAATTGACATAGTTTCTTTACCCAAAGCCCGAAAGACACCAAATAAAAATATTCTGATAGCCTGTTTATCTCTGTAAACAACCAAAGCAAACATTGAAGCAAAAATAACGTTTAACCTTTGAAGAAAAAATCTTTCCTGAATGTAGGGTTTTTATTGACTCACACTGTATATATATACATATACATATATACATATATACACAATGGAATGGCTACACAACAGTAATTCTATATTGGATGAATGAAGCAACCGGCGGACATCTTGGTCTACCGACCACAATAGCATTCCTAGGGACACCTGTTTAATAGAAGTTGTATCCTGGGTGCCCGTTTTAGAGACATGCCATCCCATACGCGCGCAACTTCAAATACAATGAGCTCACTGAATTGGCTTGATTCTGTAGTCTGTTATGTCACTTATCCACATTTCAATGGGAACACATTTTGTGTAAATGACCGGCTCTTAACCACCTGCTTGGGCTCTTTTTGGATTACCAATATGGCCGTCAGTGCCTCAATTACGAAGCCCAGGTTTCATATCCATTGTATAGAGATCAGTGGCATGATCTCTTCCAAGGGCTAAGTTCAGTAGCCTTGGATGGGCACATGTTAACAGCAACTGACCATGCATGTTCTGGGTATCATAAATCATACTAAAATACATGGGTTTATTTGCTCAATACACTACTGAAATGAAACCTATTGAACTGCGCCATGGGAATTGAGATTCTATTCACTTTTTTGTCTTCCAGAGTCTGCTTGATGAGAACACTGTTATATAATCCCTCCAAATATTTGCATTCATTGCACTTCTTCGGCATATAAGCTAATAGGTATTTGGATAATTTTATAAAGCCTGCCTAATGTAGCCTCTTTGTACCTTATGAAGGGTGAAGGCCAAAAGGTCTATCTACAATCATGAAAAAATGTTGGTACCCTTGATTTGTTTTAAGAAAGAAAATTACCCCCTCTACCCCATGCAATGTTGATCTGAGTCATGTTGTCGGCAGCCTCACCAGGTTCCTCAACATTGAGTGATGGGGGATGGGGAAAGGGGAAGACCACTGATTTCTAATGAACATTAGATGCCTAAATCAGATCTCAGTTGTGAGCATGGGGATGGTTCCAATATATTGCATCAAGTGTACCAATTTTTTCCATTATTGTAGGCATCACTTACAGGCTCCAAAACAAAGGGAAGCTATGCAACATCTTCCCGTATCTTCATTTAGGCTCTAAATGGTCACTCAATTGGAAGCATGCTCTAAGCTTTGCTTTTTCTAGATAGCATGCCTCTGAAGTTTCTCATATTTTTCTCATTTTGGCGGAATCCAGGAGGGAGAAAATTCATAATACAAGGAACAAACATGAAAAATGCTTGGATTGCAGTAAAAAGGTAACCAAAGTGTTCGTCTTGTTACAAGGATTAAAAAAGGTATAGTTTGTACTACTTACACCGTAAGACAAAACTCGTCAAATATCACAGGTCATCACCAAACGGTTAAATCTTTAATTAATTTTGGTTCGATTTCTTTAAAAATAAAAATGACCTTAAAGGCTGACTCAGAGATTTCGAAATATAACTTTTTCGTGTATTAAAAAAAGTCAACTAGAACTAAAGATAGTCAGTCGCCTTAAAGACACTATCAGTGATTTGAAAACTATTTGAAATTTGCAGGAATAGCTTCAAAGTGAAGGATAAGTCTGTAGCATTCTCATAAGTTACCTTTTCCAACTGAAGAATTGACAGAAAAGGGAGAAAACGGCAGTGTTCCAAGATACGAATCTCCATTCAATTACGTGTTGTAGTAAGTGTCCGAACGGACAGTAATGACTAAAATTTCCGATTCTGTCCTTATTAGGTTGCTTCTGGTCTTATCATTTGCAGGGTATGTTAGGATACATGTACTTGTTACATACATGCAAAAATCTGATTTTTGATGATTTTTTTGATTTTCTGATTTAGCAAATCACTGATAGTGTCTTTAAATGCACAATTCCAAAGTTCCAGATGAATCGGATATTTCGTTTTGATGCATTTATGTGTAGTATAACAGTGCCATAGGATACTGTGTATAACAAAATTTCCGGATCCGGAATTTTATAACAAAGTTGCGATTTTCTATATGAAGGACTTTGATTTGAGCTTACCTAATTCACACAGTGATTAGGAGATGGACAAGCATTGTGTACATGCAAAAAACACGATTTTGTTTGAAAATTGAGGGCGCCCTCCTCGGGAAATCTCTGAATCAGCCTTTAATTGTTGATCTTTCTTCACAGACTGCAACAAAAATATTTTGCACTGTCTAACATATTTGTTAAATTCGAAGATCAATAGAGGTCAATGGCATTGACCTTGTTTGTCATTTATCTCGATAGCCAAATAGAAAAGAGGGTGCCAACTTTTTCCATTAAAACCGCAAGCTTGTTTCCCGCGAAACTTGATGAGTGCATGCAAGTAACATGCTCTCATATCAAGAAGAGGGAACATTATACACCTTTCAAAGAATAAACACTCGGCTTTAATATGAAATTCAAAATCGGAAATCCACAAATCATTTCCCTGAAAGGGGATTTTCTTCATGGTATCATATTTTGGTGACCCTGATGGTTTTTGTGCTAAAGTGGTAGCAACTACAATAAATTGTATGAATAAATATACATAAATATTGTTTTATCTCATGAGCCCCAGAGGTTGTATTGAGTACATCTCACAATGCAAGATTCCCTTTACATGTTTTAACGCAGGTCTACATATCTTTGCATGAAATCAAGGGTCGCGCTAATATAATATAAAACACAGGTTTTCACCGGCCCCGTATCACTTGTTTCTTGTGCGGACCCACTCATGCAAATATTAGTTTTGAAACCATTTTTCATTTTAAAGTTGGAAAGTTTGGAAATTAATTTATTTTTGAGGAGGACCATTTGGGTATTAATTTATTTTGAGAAGGAGCATTAACGCCTACGGTTAGTTGATATTAAATGCATTTCTTTATGATATTAGACTGAACGGAAAGAATTTTGTATTGTGCCACCACCCTATGAATTCGACAGTCTCAACGGAATAAACTTCATGTTGAAGGATGTGGTGGCAGATTACCGAATTCATCCCGACTGGACTAAAGTTCAAAGCCAATAAATCAATCCGTTTTGATGTAAGAGACCTAAAAATGTGTTTTTCTAAGCGCTATGGAAAAATATTGGGCGACCAAAATGTGGTATCAAATGTTTCCCTCATAACATCCAAACCAAATACCTTTTAGCCCTATGATTTCACAGGGTAAATAAGAAAAATAGTAGATTTCTTTTTTTTGCCTACTGAATGTCCTGGGGACAAGGCTTTTTGTGATCGTACCATTGATCTTTAAACTAGGCGATCACCGATTCACTCCAAACCAAATTATACAAAGAAACGCCTCAAAGAGTCAACTGTCTTGAAAGAGATAAGCAGCAGTATTTCGAGAGAATACAAAATATGGAAATGCATTTTTAGCTTTTAAATCAAGGATGAGTGTGTACAATTCCATATAACTACTTCAATATAGGAAAAAAAACCAAATAGTCAAAAATTAAGTATTTGAGGAAATTGTCATACCGTCTTCCCGCAAATAAACAGCGACTGCGTCTCAAATAACTAAACAGTTGATTGTGTTTTACACCAGTACAGAATAAACAAAGATCAATAATGTTTGTGTTTGAGGTCAAACTGTACAGTGCACGGTGCACCATATCACGCTTAATAATATGGAATATTCACAAGGAAAGGCTTTTATTTATCTCATTTATTCGCACTTATAGAAATTCCATAATCTGATAAAAATGCACTGCCTTGTCTTCAATACACGGATTTCAAGCCAACCACTTGCAGGTTATGTTACTACATCCATGCTAGTAACAAATATACCAAAAATATGAATTTTGGATATTTTTTTCTGTATTTCGGATCATCAAATCGTTGCTTATTCCTTTAAAGGCGCAACAAAAAATTTCACATAGAGGGTGTCCCTAAAAATTTGAAAATTCTGATTTTTTTCACTGATGTAAAGCTTTCTATCAAACATATCCCCATCTGAAAGGATTAAGCTGAGAAATATTCTTCGGTACAAAAATTGTGAAACTAATAATTTCCTATTGGAGCAAATAGGAAATTCATTCTGTTTTATATAGAAATATAAGCATATAAAAATCACCTTTAGTTTTCACTTTGAAGCCATTTCTGAAGCCAAATAAAAGGTAAGAAATCTCTTGCCTGTCTAATCTATATGAAACCGCTACATACGCTTATTGATTTCTTTTTTCAAAAATAAATTCATCAACGTTCTTGCTATTCATATATATTTTTAGTGCTGGTAGTGAATTAAAACTAAATTTATTTAATCACAAGCCTTTTGTCGCTTTTTTTCCTGTATTTTTATTCACAATTTAAAGCGTAGATCTCGGGGTAAAAATCCGGGAAAAAAATCCTGTACAAGATGGTATGGTAGCCTGATCAGTTTCTTTCAAGCTTATTTCGGTAAAATTGAAAATTAAATTTATTGTCATCATTAGACTGACAAGAAACTAAGCAGATTATTTTATTTTAATATTGAAATCCCATGGCGCTAGCGAATTCAGATTTCAACTTTATTCCCATCTTATTGCACAAATACAATATAAACATGGTAACAAATATAATTATAAGATGATCAAAATGATATATGAATATGTATAAATATACAATTTTCAAGTGATGCGTATGCCACAGAAACGCAAAGCGTGTTTTTAGTGTGGCACCCATGCAGTAATTATACCATTAACATAAGTATGAAACTTATCGTTGGTAAATGTATTAGATAATACAGTAAAAAGTGAATTATATACATGCACACAGAAGAAACAAGGGTGCCGACAAAAATAAGTTTTTAAGGCAGATTTTATTTCTGTTTAGAGCAAAATACTAAAATAGATAGACTATGGGACGTAGACCAAATCAACTCTATAAAAAAAATCGGTGATCCTATCAAAGACAAAAGCCGGTGTAAAATTGTTTGGAAATTATTAACACATGTTCGCCTAATAAAAGCTGTCCATTTTCTTAATAATTGGGCAACTCACTATGAACTAGTAAAATCTCAATTCCCTTGGCACAGTTCAGTAGCTTTCATTCACCGATGAATTTAGAAAATACACCCCTGTTTTTTTGGGTATGATATATCATACCCAGATCACACAAGGTCATTTCATGTAAATGTATGTACAAATACAATCACTGAACTGTGTCCTTGGTAGATGAGCTTATTGTAACTCATAGTGACTATTCTACAAGGTGAGTTTAAAAATGGTTCCTGATTGTGTCAGCCATTTTGAATTTTAAGTAACACGTCTACACCATAGAGGACTGCCAAATCGTGTACCACACATTTTTCAATGGGAATGAATTTGGTCATGAAGACGAGTTTAAAACGAGTTTGGAGTTTATTACGTATTGAAATGCCTGGTACATGATTTGGCACTCCATAACTCTCTCTAACATAATTATGTGGTATCATCAGCTTAGTTCATTATCTTTAATACGCTGCAAAGATCATTCACATCGGTTAGGTATAGACCGAGCTACAGTCGTTTGAATTAAGAAGTCGGTTTTCTGCTCTGTCCACGGATTCACATTAAAATGAACGGCGTTCAGCGAAGCAAATCATTGTCCAGAAGGAAATCGGGTTATTTATTGACTGCACAATAAATATGACGCTATTTAAGCCCAGAAATTCAGTAACAATTTACCATCGATTCCCTCTTTAACGTTTCTACATCCTCATCACTCATAATCATCATTTTGAAAAATAAAGTAATCTGATACATACATCAGGTTCTGGAGGATTTCATACCATATGAGGGAATAGACAACGGTGACAACCTTTTAAGGTTCAAAGTATTGTCTATTTTGTAGACTAAAGTATGCCACATCTTGGAAAAAGTGTTTCAGATAAAACTTACCATTATTGCTTTCTTTTACGACTTTAAGATACCACTTTATTTGACATAAACATAGACATACCCTTATCAACATTTTTGGGGAGTCATTTGCTTAGTTGGCCGCCGTGCATTCAAATGGGAATTCCTGGATAGGGGAAAAGCTGACTACTTAATCCAAAAGAGCTCGGCCTATTGGAACCGATTGGAATTATCTCTGCAGCAAATTAAAGAAAATGAAATAGGCTTTCCGATGATACCACATATGTTAAATATACATTATCTAAACATTCAAAGTGGTGGACAATATCAGGGTCAATTTTTTTACCTGCCCTGTACAATCGACCCGGTTTGCGGAGGAGAAATCACTTCAAATTCCTTTTCATGTTATATTGCCGCGTAGTTTAAACCATTTTAGGCGTTGTCCCATCCACGATTCAAATTGAGTATTTTGTTCATGACGAAAAACAAAACCAAAAAATTTCCTCCTTTACTACTAAATAAAGTTTGAGCTTCTATGTTGTGTGTTCGGTGAACTTTGACCGTATATATCACCATTAATTGGAAAGAGATTGGAGCTGCAGATGGAGTAGTAGATATGGGATGTAGAAAATATGGAGCTGGAAATGTAGATGGAGATGCAGATAGAGATTGTAGATATGGGATGCTTAGATAAATAGGGAGATGGAGTGTAGATGGCAGAGATGCAGATAGAGATGTAGATATGGAGATTGTAGATAAATATTTGAGATGGAAGATGTAGATGGAGATGCAGATAGAGATGGGATAGAGATTGGATATGGAGATTGAAGATAGATATGGACCATGAGATGCAGATAGAGATGGAGATGCAGAGAGAAAGGACATGTAGATGCAGAAAGTTAGCAGAGCAGTCATTTTAGTTTTATACGGTTTTCTTCTTGTGTATGAGGACAGCAGCAGCTAACTGTGGGAAGTTGGTGGAAAGCAGCCAATGCTTGAGGTTGGGGTTTGAGAAGTCTAATCCACCCGTGGACGATAGGTAGGGAACTCATTGAGAATGTGATCGCAGTCTTTGATGGAGAGCCCAAATTGCAGGCGGAGATGAGTTCAGCCCCATCGGTGTATGGTATATAGTGCGGTTGTGAAACGAAAAACCCGACAATCCTGTGAGAATCTATTCACGGTTGACCCATTTGTAGTAAGTGGACGATTGCTACAAGTAGGAGTCTGTCGTAGGTGTGATTAGTGAATTGAATTGGTCAGGTATTGGAGTATCTAGCCAGCAATGTTCCTTGTCTGTAAGATTTGTTCAATTGGAGAGCTGGAGCGTTTAAAACAACGTGTCGACAGGAAGTCGACGAGAGCGCAGTCTGTCTGTTGAGCTGATTGCGATCTTTGACACAGTGAATGAACAGGTTCTTGTCGTCAAACAGAGCCTTGTTAACCAGTTTGTGTGTGATGTTCTTCCGGGAAAATAGCATGCAGGTGACAATGCTGAACTGAAAGCAACTGGGTAGAGCTCAGATGGGGGATGGACGAAGGCAGCAGAGTAATGGTTCTCAAGGGTCTCGTTAGTGCTGTGTCCAGCTTCTGTGTGTTAGAATAAAACCCGGGAGCTAGCACACATTTTGGTAACACATCTCAAGTACAAAAGGTTGAGTGATTTAATATGTTGACAGACTGAACCAGGAACCCATGAAACGCGATTCTTAGTGCCGCAAGTGGTGCCTTAGGTGTGAGGGGGCCAATAAACAAAGTTTGTACAGGGGTCAAATTTCTGTAAATTGATCCAATCATGTTGAAAAGCACACCATGATAATGTGTCTAACCATAAGGATTAATAAAAGGTATAGTTTGAATATGTACAGCCTAAAGTTTAAAGAGTTATAGACTAAAAACAGCAAAAATCATAAAAAGGGTCATTTCAGTTGATACAGGGGTCAAATTTTAAAATTGCTACCGATTTGGATAATAAAAATGGTGCAAATTATGGTGGAGCTCAAATT
This sequence comes from Ophioderma brevispina, assembly GCA_023653785.1. NCBI lineage: Eukaryota > Metazoa > Echinodermata > Ophiuroidea > Amphilepidida > Ophiodermatidae > Ophioderma > Ophioderma brevispina. The sequence goes on along the minus strand of JAMKCH010019938.1, from coordinate 14,988 downwards.
CTAAAATTAAGGAATAGTTGTGTGATGTCAAATGCTTGCCTTAAGAAAGTAGGGGGGGTAAACAAGATAAGCCCCATTGAATGCAATGGAAGTTGACCTTCTGTTCCCCCTACATCGGAAACTAAGCATTTTATTAAGACGCAGTTCAAAAATATTCCTTATTTTACTCCTATGAACTCCACCAATAATTGCACCTTTTTTATCCAAATCAGTAACTTTAAAATTCTAATCATTTTAAAATATTGACCCCTGTACAACTGAAATTGACCCTTATTATGATTTTTGCTGTTTAGCCTATAACTCTGGAAACTGTAGGCTTGTACATAGTACAAACTATACCTTTTCTGAATCCTTATGGTTAGAACACATAAACATGGGTTGCTTTTCAACATGATTGATCAATTTACCAAATTTGACCCCTGTACAAAACTTTTGTTTTTGGCCCCCCTTCCTCAAGGCACCACTTGCGGCACTTAAGAATCATGTTTCAGGGGTTCGGTCAGTCTGTCATATTTAATCACTCAAACCTTTTAATTGAGATGTGTTACAAGTTATGGGTGCTAGCTCCAGGGCTAAGAGCTATTGCACCATGCCGGGGCGGCATACTCAGCAGCGCCAGAGTAGGGTGGATATGCTAGCACCCCATAAAGAATACAGCAGGCGGCCACAAGGAGGTTATCCTCGAAGATACCTTTGGACATACTCGAGATGCTGCCGATAAGCTGCCGATCAAGCTCCACGCTTCGCAGATAGGTTGGTGTCGGGATTGTTTGCAGAGGCGCTCCGTTGAGTTTGATTTGAAGCTGGCGATGAGCCTCTTTGGTGTTGATAGGAGGGCAGTAGCGGTGGGTCTTGGCTTCACTCAGCTGTCGCCAGGTCTTGAGATATGCTGCAAGTAGTGACATATCTGAAGTACGTGTACTTTCTACTTCATTCCAGTTTCTGTCCGAATAAATAAGAGCAAGATCGCGTCGGCGTAGGCGTAATAACCATATTGTCTAGATGTTGTTTGAGGTAATCACGGATATACGTGAACACATGGAGCCAGTACGACCAAAATGTCGGGCCAAAATCTCACAGAAGCTACTGCACGCGTCCCGCGTGTTGTAAAACTTGCATGATTTTTCGAAATTACTGACCACGCTTAGATTAATTATAACTCTTTAAGAGACACGTGGACGTTTCTAGAAAGGTGCACCACCATTTTTTTCGAAACCAAGCTTTTTGGCATAATATAGAAGTAATTTATTCGAGGAACACTAATTTCTCTAAAGGTGGCACTTGATGGTTCAGACACCTACCCAGAAAACGTTTGGAAATTTATTTGACCCCCCCCCCCAAAAAAAGAACCAAAATAAAAAAACATCGTTTTGCACGTGATTTGCTATCCCCAGCAGCTCCAACATTTCTTTCAAAATCGGCTAGTCTTGTTCAAACTTACAAAATTACAATGTGTGTCAGTCTGCGATTTTTCCCGCCAGTGTGCAACAGCAATCATAAAAAAAACTTTTAAAAAAAGAATCCAAAAGTTTATCGGCACGCCACTTGTTCATTCCGCGATCATTCGCAGACCTTAACACGACAGCACAAGTTTGACATGTTGCTGTCAAGACTCCAAGTCGGCGACTTATTTTCTGTGGTGTCGCCGAGTGTAATCGCAGATTAACATTTCTAGTTGGCTTGCATCTTCTCTCTCGCCGCTCTCCCGATTGGAGCAGACTCCTTGCCGACCACTCTCCAACGCACACAAACCCTCATGGAATGCGCGCCAACTATCGGCTAACGCTTCCAAACCGCTCATAGGTTCATGCCCACCGACCTTCCCGATTCCCGACCTTCACGATTTTTTAGGTTGCGAGAAAAAATCGTGGCGGGTTTTTGCAAATTCGCCACGTGCTCCCGACCACACAAGACTGCAGAAGACTATACAGGACAGTCCTAGACTTTGCCAAAACTTAAAAATGAAAAAGAAAACCTGCTCACGATTTTTAAAAAAATTGCCAAGCGGCACCAGTCTTGAACAGTCTGGAAGTGGTTTTCCAGCAAACAATCGCCTATGTGACTGAGCCTTTAGAAAAGCATACTTGAATTTCTAAATTCTAAATCCTCCTTTTATTTAAAAAAAATGGCGTCTTGGACTTATTCAATTCACGTGTCAATAAATACATTGGTAAGCTTTCTAAATATGAAAAAACAGTGGTGCACTTTTCTCGAATCGTTCTTGTGTCTCTTTATGTCACACCTGAAGTGAATAAACAGGAAAGACCGTCTTTATGTACCAAAAGAGATGATTTTGTATTTTTGTCGAGCACGACAGAAAATCAAAACACTTCTCTATAGGGCCGATTCGCACAGCAGGCAGTTCATAAACCTTCGAAACGTTCGCGGTATAGGTGTGCTACAACCAGTCAAGTGCAAATATAAGCTTAAATAATCTGACCTTGAAATAGGGATGTATGCCACCATTGAAAATTGAGATTTAACAGATATTCGTTGATGTGTATTTATTTTGAAGGTCCACAAAGCGAGTAGGTGGCTAGTTTTGACACAAATGGACAAAACCGGTGTAGAAGTAATTATAGTCCGCCGTACCTCTAGTCCGGCTACTACGGTAAAGTGCTCCAATCATGTTGAAATGTATGCCATATTGTCCATCTAGTCATAAGGATTCCAAAAATGTATAGTTTGTACCATCTATGACCATTGGTTTTGGGAGTTATAGGGTAAAAATGGTTAAATGGTAAAAAAAGGTCAATTTCTATTTGTACAGGGGTCAAAATCAGAAGTTGCTCCAATTTTCTTCAGAAATGAAAGAAGTTGTTCATCTAGCTTAATGCGTCAAAATAAGGAATAGTTTGTACCATCTGCAGTGTATAGCTATCATGTTATGCGACAAAATAGGTCATAGGGCAACATAATCCAATTGGCGTTGACCTTCTATGATCCTTATCTCCGTATGTAAACATTTAACATAATCAAAACTATACTTTTTGGGAGTCCTCTTTCCTCAGGCAATAATTATCAAGTATTTAAAATATAATCAGAGTAACTTTTAATGTTGACCCCTGTACAAATTGAGATTGACCTTTTTTACCATTTTAAGTCATTTTTACGCTATAACTCCAAATCCAATGGGCATAGGTGGTACAAACTATAACATTCGTGGAATATCCTTATGAGTAGATGCACAATATGGGATACATTTCAACATGGTTGGGGCATTTTAAAAGTTTGACCCCTGTGTAAACTTAATTGGCCCTATTGAAAAAGTGATACTACTATTTGAGAGTCCACCTACCTACTGTTAAGGGCCCATACTACCTACCAAAGGTGTGAAACCTTTTCTGTAAGGTTTCTGGAGGGTAACCGAATTCCTTAAATAAGGCCCCTATGATCTTCTGCTCCTGCTCTATGACCAGTCGTTTATACCACAGACCCGAGGAGGGTCTATGCAGCATTGATCATAAAACTTCATGCAAGAGTTGTTTCTTTGTCAGGAAATGGTATGTACCGGGTAAGTGTGGTCGAACTATCTATTTGAATAGACGCACATTTAAACGATGTACATTTTTAAAGGATGAAGAATTCACGTAATCAAGAACAAACAATCGCAATATGAAAGAGTGTCCCTCCTATACTATATGAATGCAGTTGAGAAGTATGACGGTGTTATTTTTTTGTGTGTGTGTTTTTGTTTTTTGTTTTATATCTTGTTTTGATCAGTTGTTGTCTCGTAATGTTTTTATCACGACAGAAAAATATAACCAGATTTCTGCAACCGATGTTGCATTATATTCAATTTGGTCCACAACACGCAATACAACGTAGCACATTACATGATTGGTTTTTTTTCCTATCATTCCATCCAATAGAAGCAATATAGCACTTGAGCATGTCAAAGGTTTACAATGGTGGGACTCTCGTCTTGCAATATTAATTTTAACTTAAAGCACATCGAAACATTGCGAAACCACTTGAAAATCTGTTCGCCATTGTTCTTTATGACCTATAGACACAGGAAGTGATGGCTTGCGCCGTTTTCCCATGGCTGCAAAAATCGGAATTGACTTGTCCCGTGTGTCATGAGTTGCTAATATCGCCTAACAACCCTAGGAACTGCCAAATTGTGAACATCTGCTGCTAGGTCTGTCCTTATCGTCTGGTGAAATGGTGGAAAATCCTGTCATACATGTCCTGATGACAAGACCTTTGTATATCCCGAAGGAGGAATAGCCCCAACTGAAGACTAACCTAAATCTGCTGAACCTTCTTCAGAATTACAAGAAATTCATGAAGAAAGAACACCACACTGAGTGTTTTCTCGACATACATCGGAGTTTATGTTATTTTACTGTCTTACGTGCAAAGCGTCAATATGTCAACGTTGTATTGTTCCTGCCATCTGAACATTATTAGAGATCGAAACGAAATTCTTTCTTTGAAGAACAAAACCATGAAATTACTACATACAATACATCATCAAAGGACCAAATGGACATCCTGTTCAGGAATTAAATGAGACGAAATCAGTTTAGCGCAATCTTTGGAGGAACGCATAATCAAATAGATCAATACGTTGAAGAGCATATACTAAAGATCCGGGAAGAGGGTTCAACCCTTAAACAAAAGCTGACGGCTAGCGTTTTACCACGTCTTAAATACATTCGAGAGGAACAAGAACGCATCAAAAGTAAAGCGGCGGATATTGACAGAGTGAGACAAAAAATTGGAGTGATGGAACACTTGCGTTCAGGTACCCAACTTTTGGCTGAAGCCAAAAGCCTTTGCCATGAACGATATGTTTTCAGCAATGGCAAGCCATCTAAAACGAAGTTCATGGGCGTCAAAGCTGAAAAAGTAACAAGTATCGGTAAACTTGTTAATATCATAATACTGGAAATGTTGGAAGAGTTTGGACAGTTTAAAAAGGCTTGTTCCGTTGCCGAAACTCCAGATGGATCCCTAGTGGTCTGCGATTGCGTGGCAAAGAAAGTAGTGACTTTTCGCAAGAAAGAAAGACGTTACCAGGAAACAATGCGCCTTCACCTATCAAAATCAAACCCCTATCCGCCGTGTGGAGTATGCGTCATGTCTGATGGTACGTTCGTAGTTGCAAGGCAAACGGGTGTAGAATTGTATTCAACAACAGGGGAATATCAGAAAACTATCCGGATTACATCTGGGGAAGATACCTGGATCGGTAGTGTTGTTCCTGCTGTTAATGACAGAATTCTTGCATTGGACAGTAAGAAATCTATCATCACAGAGACTGGCATTTCAGATCACTGATCAGCAAGACAGTTGAGATTGCAAACATGGGCTCTACGCCACATTGCATTGCTCTTATGAAAGGTAGACCTGCAGATGTAGCGATAAATAACGTTGTTAATAACCAGGTTGGAGTTGTCGACTTGCGTTCTGGTGAGACAAAGTTAAAGTTTCTTGTAAAAGAACCGTTGGCCTTGTGTTATGATGACCATTCAAAGTGTTTGCTGGTATCAACAAGTCGAAGACGGTCAAGCAATCAAAACCAAGCGATAATGGACACAGGAGTCATTGAACAATACTGTGCGACTACTGGTAGCCTGGTCGCCTGTTTGGCTCAACGGTTACATTTCCCTTTGGGAATGATTCTGACACCAGACAGACTACTTGTTTTAGCTGATGGAAAATCAGTCAAAGTGTTCAGGGTCATATTATGAGCCTAAAATTAAACACAACACACGTCATGAGCGAACATGAATATGAACATGATACGGGATTGCTCTCACAGTTGTTTGAAACTGAAGTCGCATAAAAAACAAAATCAAAAAGTTTCAATAGTACACAGTTTTGACAACTGACTTGGATTCATTATTCCTCTTGCTACATCCTGTGCATTTATTTTATACAGATTTCTATGATGAATGAGCATATAGATGGCGCTATACAATACAAGTCATGATCTTTGTGTTCCTTATATGGCAAGTCTCTCGCAATGGATCTTTCTGATTATGGTTATGGTTCATAGGCTGAGATCACCAAATGTTTCAGTTCGTTGCACTCAATAGTGATTATATTCCACACCTATCACCTTGAAGATGTTCTTCTGACTAGGATTAAGTATGTTTCTGCACTGAAAAGCTGCGCGTTAGCGTGTCCTGCCGATTCGAAATGGCCGTCATTGTTTATGGAAAACTGCCATGATTATAATTTCATCACAGATAGACATGATAGAAAGTTCATCCAGGACTAAGCGAAATCAAGTTTTACCCTCCTGAAGTGGGCGTAAATATTTAGGAGGCCGTAAGGAGGCATATATTGTTAAATCAACTTAAATTGGCAATTTTTTTGGGATAACAATGTGAGTTATATATTTTCGGAGCACCAAAAAAAGACTATATGGCATTTTATGGCAGGTCACTGAACTCTATATAATGGATTGGCTACACAACAGTGATTGTATAATGTATACGTGTATTAGATGAATGAAGCAACTGGCGGACATCTTGGTCTACCGAACACAACAGCATTCCAGAGACACCTGTTTAACAGAAGTTGTATCCTGGGTGCCCGTTTTAGAGACATGCCATCCCATATACGCGTGCATCTTCAAATATATACAATGAGTTCACAGGATTGGCTTGATTCTATAGTCTGTTATGTCGCTTATACACATTTCAATGGGAACACATGTTGTGTAAATGACCGGCTCTTAACCACCTGCTTGGGCTCTTTTTGGATTACCAACATGGCCGTCGATGCCTCAATTACGAAGCACAAGTTTCCAATCCATTGTATAGAGATCAGTGTGACAGGTTCGTTATTCAAAATGGCGGTGATTATATTTGCTCTTGGGAACGTAAGAAAAGCAGCCCTGTTCATCTTTTTGACGTTATTTAACAATAGTTCCTAAGAATGACCCTAAATCATTTCCAAGATGTAAAAATATTAAAGTGTGGTATTATTTTGTTCAACATATAGAGCATGTATATATTGTCCGTCTAGTCATAAGGATACCAAAAATGTATAGTTTGTACCATCTATGACCATTGCTTTTAGAGTTATTGGGTAAAAATGGCTAAAAGTGCAAAAAGGTTAATTTCCATTTGTACAGGGTCAAAATCAGAAATTGCTCCAATTTTGGTAAATATGAAACAAATTGTTCATCTAGCTTAATGTGTCAAAATAAGGAACAGTTTGTAGCATCTGCAATGCATAGTTATCATGCTATGTGACAAATAGGTCATGGGGCAACATAATCCAATTGGCATTGACTTTCTTTGACCTTTATCTCGGTAAGTAAGCATTTAACATAATCAAAATTATACTTTTGGGGAGTCCTCATTCCTCAGGAAATAATTTGTAAGTATTTAAAATATAATTGAAATAACTTTCAATGTTGACCCCTGTACAAATTGAGTTGACCTTTTTTGCATTTTTAGCCATTTTTACCCAAACACTCTAAAACCAATGGTCCATAGATGGTACAAACTATACAGGGTTTGGAATCCGTGTGACTAGACGGACAATATGGCTACATTTCAACATGATTGGAGTAATTAAAAGTTTGACCCCTGTGTCAGCTTAAATTGGGCCCTATGAAAAAAGTCATTCATAATTCCATTTTGTTCAAATGGCTGTCAAAACAGATACTTTTAGGAAAATCCTGATCTTGGCAAATATAAGGTTTGAAAATCTATACGAACATATAGGTGTATTTTTAATTGCACAATTCACACATTTCCGATACTTTCAATCTGCTTTGACGATTTCAGCCAATATGGCAGCCAAAAATGTAACAATCCTTCAAAAACACCATGATACAAATTTATAGCATTAATGACCACATCAAAATTGTGTCAATGAAGGAATTAGATATGTACCTTGGATGATAACTAACTCACAAAGACACTCTGATTTTTGGAAATAGGTCAAGATCCATATGGAACTAATATGGCCAAAAAGTGAAAAAATCCCACTTTTTTGCCATATTGGCCTTTATATGAAATTCGACCCTGTTTAGAAATCAGGATTTCTGGGTATCAGTTGGTTATCATGGCAGCCATTTTTGATATTGAAGTACATGTAACGATTTGAAAGTGACATATCTGATTTTATTGGATCCAGTAAACTTTCTTAACATACATATTTCTGACATAGTGCTGATGCAACTATTACAACTATGGCGTGCGCCATATTAGATATCTCGGGAAAGCCACAGTGCAGACCTGACAGCAATGTATTTTATGATGTGGGTTGAACACCCTTTCATCCCATGCTGTCAGCATCTTAGGCGCTTTTCTTATAATCTTCTGGGTTGCCGGGCTATTTTAATTGTCCTCAATTACCATACCTTTCATATTTTGCTATCGCGTCTTTGCACGGTTCGCTGTTTGCAGGGAGAGCCTCGAAATGGGAACTGGAAGAATTCACTTCTTGGAATGTAACGTTTTTGTTTAGAGAGAATCGAACTTTAGCGAACTGTATGTAAATGCTCCCATTCATATTGCTGCCAGTTTGAGGCTTCCCCAATGCGAAACCGGGCAAAAGAGCGAATGGGCTTGAGCTGATGCAAACAACACTCTGTTTAGATGCACTTTTTCTACTTCAGAACGAGTTATTAGAACAGCACCAATTCTATTTGGGTGCCCATACATACCCCCTTTTCCATCTCATATACATCTAGCCCTTTTCTTTTCCATATTATCCATTGTGCTTCCGTTGTGGTTCAACGTCCATTATAGTTACGAAAGCGGTCACAGAGACCGTTATTTAACACCTTTGATATTCATCAAGACCGTCATTTTTTCCCGAAGTGGTCTCTGACCTTCCGAGAAAATAATGGTCTGATGAATAGTCATGTTAAACAAATAAGGACAATTTGGAAACAAAGGAAAAATCTAAAACACCTCAGCCTCAAGTGGTACAATGAAAGAAAGTGGACAAACTGATAACTCAATATAAAGCTTATTGTGAACATTGGATTACCATCGCGTGTTAGCTTATCTGTCATACGATTCAGCCAAAGTAGTGATTGCAAGTCATGCAAATTTCTTCTTCTGTATTTAAACGTGACAATTGAAAACATTTTTCCTCTTTTATTGTTGAAACAACGATGAAAATGGTGACTTCATACAAAAGCTTTTGTATTGTGGGATTACCCTCTGCTTGTTGGCTATATACGATACGATCAGCCAATATAGGATTCAAAGTCATGGAAATCTTTCTATTCTATTTTAAAAAGACAATTCAAACATTTTGTTTTTACTTTAAAATTGTCACAATTGAACAATTACTATCCTGTAACGCAGATCACTGAATACATGATTTAAAAATAAATTGAGGGAGAAACGTGTAAAAAGAGAAGGGAATTTTAGCCTTTGTTTTCCTAATTTTCTTTTATATAAGCCAATCGAGTGCTAGTGATACCCGTAAGACACTCCTATTAATATTGCCTCAGATAGGTTATCTCTCATCTAAAACTTTTTGATCACTAAGCTGCGTTAAACAACATTCAGTAGTAGTTGTTGTTTGTTGTTGAGATTGTAATGGCGCCTTCACTACCTTAGGCTATTTGCGCAAAAACAAAACTTATATAAATAACTATAAGACAATGCAAAGATCATATTGCAAGATGTATACACAAGTTGCAGCTATTCACTTAAAGGTTAGTACAAGAAATACCAATGAATTCTATTCTACAACTTCATAGGGCCTTGTGGGCACCGCGGATAACCTGTACAAGATCTTTAATGCGTGGTGTCAGAATCCGAGGTCCAGATATACGTGAAGACAAAGTTTTCTATTTTACAGATAAAAGAAACAAAATTCCACATTGGCTATTTACTTAATAATAAAAAATAACAGCAATTTCTGGGCAAGGTTTATGATAAGAACTAATAAATGTGTCCTGGAAATGCTGTTTTTAGAAAATCGAACACACAGAATTAAATATTTGTAAAATGAAAAACTTTTGTCTCAGATATCTTGAAAGGGTTGTTCGAACATCCACATGCCTACTAAATAACCATTAGACCCGGGATTATAACCAGTCAATAGGATAATCTTCTCACAGATGGACCATTTCTAAATCAGATCAGGCTTTTCCGCGACAATAAATGATCTCTCGCACAAGAGTAAACTATTATCGACTATACCTTGGTGTTAGACTCCTGCACAATTGAACATAACAGCACAATTGGTGTTTTTAATTAAAAAACGCTGGCTTCAAGATATTTAAAAAAACCGAAACATTTTGTTTTTACTTTAAAATTGTCACAATTGAAACAATTACTATCCTGTAACGCAGATCACTGAATACATGATTTAAAAATAAATTGAGGGAGAAACGTGTAAAAAGAGAAGGGAATTTTAGCCTTTGTTTTCCTAATTTTCTTTTATATAAGCCAATCGAGTGCTAGTGATACCCGTAAGACACTCCTATTAATATTGCCTCAGATAGGTTATCTCTCATCTAAAACTTTTTTGATCACTAAGCTGCGTTAAACAACATTCAGTAGTAGTTGTTGTTTGTTGTTGAGATTGTAATGGCGCCTTCACTACCTTAGGCTATTTGCGCAAAAACAAAACTTATATAAATAACTATAAGACAATGCAAAGATCATATTGCAAGATGTATACACAAGTTGCAGCTATTCACTTAAAGGTTAGTACAAGAAATACCAATGAATTCTATTCTACAACTTCATAGGGCCTTGTGGGCACCGCGGATAACCTGTACAAGATCTTTAATGCGTGGTGTCAGAATCCGAGGTCCAGATATACGTGAAGACAAAGTTTTCTATTTTACAGATAAAAGAAACAAAATTCCACATTGGCTATTTACTTAATAATAAAAAATAACAGCAATTTCTGGGCAAGGTTTATGATAAGAACTAATAAATGTGTCCTGGAAATGCTGTTTTTAGAAAATCGAACACACAGAATTAAATATTTGTAAAATGAAAAACTTTTGTCTCAGATATCTTGAAAGGGTTGTTCGAACATCCACATGCCTACTAAATAACCATTAGACCCGGGATTATAACCAGTCAATAGGATAATCTTCTCACAGATGGACCATTTCTAAATCAGATCAGGCTTTCCGCGACAATAAATGATCTCTCGCACAAGAGTAAACTATTATCGACTATACCTTGGTGTTAGACTCCTGCACAATTGAACATAACAGCACAATTGGTGTTTTTAATTAAAAAACGCTGGCTTCAAGATATTTAAAAAAACCGAAATATATTCTCATTTGATCTGACTAATTATATGAAATCGTTTTTTTAGTTCTTGTCGTCGACGTAAAACACTCCGTAATGAAAATAATGGAGTTTTGATAAGTTCTGGCTTGCCTGTTATACTCCGACTTGCGCTCGCCCTAAGGCTCGCCGCTAGTCGTCGGAGTCTAACAGACGCTCAAGACCTTATAAACACCATATTTTTCATACGGTGTGCTTCTCTCCTTTACTATTACTTAAAACCTTGAAGGTCCACATATATATAGGTTCCAACTTGTTACTTTTATGTACTCAATTTAACCATAATCTACTGCCAAATGAACTTATTGAATGAGAGAATTTCTTCATCTACTACACTCTCACTCACCATTATCAAACCGAAATGCTCATATTCCCTCATATTTAAAATGTTTTAATACTGTGCTGGCAATAATACCCAAAATTCAAGTCCCTTGACCTTGGTCTATCTGCCTCTCACTAAAAAATGCTCCTCGTTCATCTCCTTCAAAACCAACATTAAAAAGACTCTTATCAGTTCGTAATTTGTCATCATTTCTAATTTCTTTTCCTTCCAACAGTCAACTGTCTGTTCTTTATCAATAGTAGATTTCAAAATGATGAAGACCTCATTAAAAGTTTTAGGGTGTCCATTCACCGTAAGAGTAAGAGGTACATTTCAATGGCTAGCAGGTAAAAAAAGTCTTATGGTACTCAATGTATAGCTATAGACCGTATTCAATTGCCAGCAATGTTGGTAGACAAGATAAATGCATTCAAATTATTAAAATTAAAAAAAAAATTAAGCTGTCAATCGATCCCATGTTTAGCGAGTGCACGGGGATCATTGACAGGTTAATGTATTAGTACTGGAATGCGTCCTATCTTGCCCACCAACATGCTGGCTATTGATACGGTCTATACTTGTATGAGATTGTATTTGATCAAGTCCTACTCAAAGATTCAACCAGGTGTTTCAATTCAAGTATCAGGATGAAATCAGTAATAAAGGTCCCAGAAAATAAGATGATAAACCTACTCCAAATCTTTGTGGGACATTCATTTCAATACAAAAGGGGCAGAAAAAAAAAACACCCACTACCAGTGACACCTTTTGTGAAACTATTGATTATCATCGTGTCATGAATAGATTTTTCACACAAGTTCACCTAGATGTCCATTACTCTCTGATAATCAATGATACCACAAATACGTCATCACCAACCAAAGATTGATGCTTTCTGGTCCCTCCTTATCGACTTGACCCTAAACAATCAATTCTATTTGCTTTCCTGGGACCTTTAATCTTTGTTATTTGAATACAACTTACCTTTAACACGCAAAATGTTATTGTGGAGAAATATGCATCTTTATCAATACACTCTCAAAATTTTTGGTAAAAATGTCCACAGCTCTTAATGTTGAGTAAATCTTAGTGTCCAAAGTTGATAAACCTTACACAAAGCTGAGTCAAGTTTAACCAACAATGACTAAGAAATTTTAGTCAACAATGAGTAATGTTTACTCAACTTTGACTAAGAGTTTACTCAACATTAAGAGCTGTGACAATTTTTACTCAACTGAAATAAAATAATTTTTACAGTGTACACACATAACGCCACTAATTTTTATTTGCCATGCAATAGCGCAAATCATATTATGATTCCCCTTGACATCCCGACCAACCATTGCATTGCATTTATCATTACAGACCAAAAGAAAGAACTTATTCGTCAGATTCCATAAAACCGATTCTGTGCAGTAACCTTTGTACATGCCGAATCCCCATTACCAAGGATTTTGAAACCCTTACATCAATAACTTCAATATCCACCTCCAGGAATAGCAAGAACGCTCATTGCTTATTTTGAAATTCGTACTACAGGTTGCTGTCGGAATCCTTCAGAGGTCGGTAACGCGCGCCGTAATATTTGCATAAAAGGGGCCGGAGACTATGGGAAGCCTCATGCGTGATTGACCATGGGGAGGCCACCTACTCAAACAGCTCAATCGGCAGTCATTTCCGTGTTTACCCCACGTCACGCTCCGGCGCACGGTAATACTCTGAACAATTCTGGCAAAGAGTATAGTAAATAGTCGGATCGAGTTAAACATTGTCCTGTAAATTTTCTTGTACTTATCCTCTCGTGTTGTGCTTGGCCTGTTTGTTTTGTGTATTTTGGTGTTCTGTTCTTCATTCACTGCATGCATTTAGCAAGTGTCCTCGTTCAACCATTGTACAGAGTTATAGGACATCCTTACTGTGCCGTTTAAAATATATTGGTTCCTATTTCATATACTGTCTTTTGGAAATTCCAACTTTATAATGTATAATTTCTCTTTACTTGTATTTAAAATATTTTTGCTTAATATTTCCACAATATTATTTATCATATTGCTAATGATGAACAAATAGAGATTGATTGATTGATTTGATTGCTTGATTGACCCAATTAACATCATATGGACACAATTCGACAACCGCAGAAAAGAAACAAACGATAAAAATGAATGTTCATTAGTAAATATTATTTAGATACCACCGCAATACTTTTACCCCTGCGATTAATTTCTAATATGCATAATAGGAGCAGTGCATAATTGTAATTATCAGGAGAGTCAGGAGAATGGCGATTTTTAGGGGCTCGTCGAAAGTAACAGAGCAGTCATTTTTTAATTTTACAGGTTAAGAGATGGGGGATATCTCATTGCAGGGAGTCTATCCATTAACGGGACCTGGGACAAAACCCACTAACGATGCATTTCTCTCACACTGTTCGAATATGATACGATAAAACTTAGACTATTCACAATACCTTTTAAAGGTGCAACGGAGATTTCAAGTCGTCCATATTTCTTGTGATATTTGTGATTTCATATAATTAGACGCACATAATCCTACCTTTATTGATTAAAGAAAATAACTTAAAGAAAACAAGGTATTTAGTAATATATGCGTTATTTCAATATAAAACCTAGGCTGAATTCGTATTTGCTCCTATACGAAATTTCACAATTTTGTACCAAAGAAACAGTTCTCAGCTTAATCATTTCAGATGGTGATATTTTTGATATACAGCTTTGCCCATGCCAAAATCATAATTTCACATTTTTTTCGGGACACCTGAAATCTCCTTCGTTGCACCTTTAACCAGACACCAATTACATAGTTACAAAAAGGTATTTTAGCAAATATATTCTGTAGACATACTCTACTAGACGTATTCGATAGTCACGCCCGCGTATCCAAATCATGGCGAGTTTTCCCTCGCATGGCGAGTTTCATGCGCCGTATATCGAGTTTACCCCCTATATGTCGAGTTTACAGCGCTGGCCTATCCATTTAACTCTATGTGCCGAGTTTCATCATATCCATGTCCAGAATAACTCATGTCCAGAATAAATTCATGGCGAGTTTTAAAAAACTGGACATGATTTTGTACCAACTGTGAAAACTGGACATGTTTTTTTCTCAACATGAGCACAACTCGACATGATTTTTTTTCTCAACTGAGCAAACTGCAATCTGCAATATGCGTAAAGGTAAACTTTTAGATTTTTTACCAATGACAGTGGATAATAATGAGCTAATTTGCGTTATGAAAAAACAATTTTCTCAACCTGTCAAATATTTTTAATATTTTTCTGAAATCGATTTTAAATCCTTTATTTACTCACCTGTTACATTAATATTTAGGCGCCATGCTTGAAGCGTGTTTTTTGTACTTGTAGAATTCTTTTTAGTTCTGCAGCATCAATTGAA
>JAMKCH010019937.1:0-58443 GCA_023653785.1 Ophioderma brevispina | reverse complement strand
GAACATGTAAAGGGACAAAATTCATGAAAGAAAAGCCCAAGGCAAGGACTGGCTGAATTTGTGCATAACCTAAATCCGCAAGTTATTGTCTTTAAAACCCTATTTCTATTCAATTTAGCAAGAAAGGCAATGGTATTTAGTGACCTACATTTTTAAAAATCATGAGCGAGGTGAGTATGTTGCCCTTTATGTTATGAACACATACTAGAGCTAAATAAGGGGAAGTGATAACACCTGGGATAGTTTGGAACTTTTCAACAGTGTGGGCAATAACAATGGACCCGCATACCCTGTTGAGAAAAAGATCCGAAGTGTTTTGGTCGATTGTTGAATATCATTAGCTCTATTGTTGAGTTTACGTGTACATATTGGCCACTGATATTCTGGAAGTAATTGAGTTGACATTTTTTTTTCATTTTTCTAAATAATGTGCACTCTTTTCATTTGGGGATACAGCTTTTCCTGGTTTACATAATATTTTTCAATTTTAGTGAAGGAAGTAAGTAATCCCCAGTGCTGTAGCACGGAAAGATGGTTAAATCGTAAACGAATCATGGCCTGAGGTTATATGCAATGTGGACTTTTCACAAGGCGTTGTGAACCATATCACGGTTGCGCGGTCTGCCAGTAAAATACACCTGAGGTAGCCTATTCTCCTATTCATAATCAGTGGACTAGATCGGATGGATCGGTCAGGTAGACTCGGTAATGAATGGTAATTTCTATCGGTTTTTACATTTGGTGTCCTTCGAACCATGGAAAATTACCGGTACTGAGCAGTTTTCGTACAGATGAATTGGTCCCGACAAAAACAAAGGACCTAATGTAGATTCTACACACTGTTAGCTGAATATTATTACACCTACATGCACGTTGGTTGCTATAGTCGGACATCTCTCCTTAAGGAATTCCAGAATCTCGTTTGCTTAAAATCATGTAAGTTATATTCAATCAGTGTATTGCTGTTGTTGGGCTATCTCACTTAGTCTTTTCTTGGCCTTCTACAATGGCCCAAAAATATTCAGACATAATGAAATAGACCCTTACTGAAATCACTTCTACAAATTTGAAAACAATTTGGGTGTTTACATTCCGTAAAAAACAGTAAAAACAGCAAGAGGTGGTGGCAGTCGGTGGTAATTCTTGCCACGGAAAATCAATGTGTTGACATCCTTGCCAGATTTTACAGTGTATCTAGCATGTTTTGTGACACAATTCAAAAGCATGCAGACCGGGATTCAGACATTGTACTTAGGCTTGTATTAAGATATTGATCTGACAAGTGAAAGGTGAATTAGCCGGAATTAGCACATATACAATAGCAATGGTCTGTAAGCTGATGACTGCATGTTTTTCAAGTTTGATAAAATGCTGGCAGTAATGTCAGCATCCTTGGTTGAGAAGTGAAGCTTACAAGGAAAATAATATTAGTTTCTTTTCCTTTTTTGCAAAATCCTAACAACTCAATCTTGCATTCTTACATTTTCTCCTTGACACAGACCTTTGTTCTCTCCTTGCACTTTGAAAATACATGATATTACAAGCCTTCAGTTGGCACCTTCATGTATCAGCACCATCAAGGGCTTCTCCCTGAGGATCTTTTGGACGAAGACTTTTTTAACATCGATTCCCATTCCCATCATTATGACACTAGATATAGGATATACCCTTCATCACTGTAACTAATTCTGTCCTTCCCAGCAACACTTCTAGATCTCAAGGACCCTTGCTCTGGAATATTCTTTCCAAGGACTCTAAATCTTCTCCCTCCTCTCTTCCTTCAAATAGCGATTGAAGAAGGGCATCATCTGTACTTACAATTCTGCTGAATGCTTATAACTCCACCTTTTTTCCCTCCTTTTTCCTGCTCGTGTTTACTTCGTTTCCCTCCTTCAGTCCGTCTTCCTACCTTCCTTTCTCTTTCAATTCTTTCGTCCCTTATTCCTTCCCTTCACCTTTCCCTTGCTCGACCTTCTTCCTTCCCTTCCTTCCCTTTCTTCCCTTCCTTCCTCTCTCTTCTAATCCTTTATTATCTTATTCCTCTCCTCTGTCTTTCCTTCGTCCCTTGCTTCCTTCCCTCGCTCCTTTCCTTCCTTTCTCATTTTCCTAGTTGGACATGGTTGTGTTTGTTCTGTCCTGTTTGTCTTGTCCCTTAATGTAACATTATCTTGTGCTTTTTTGTATAAATTATAGAAACTAAGACGAGGTCACTGCACCTCCACGCCCTGCGTTTAGCAGTGACCTCGTTCTTCACATTTCAGCTTCTCCTTCATTTGCTATTATGCCAGCTACAGCCTGTTAAAAAATTTGCATTGTCTTGTACATTACTTTCTCATAATGTAATTTACTCTATATTGCAATACTTTTATATTCGTTATTAATTTAAACTGGCTTGCTAAGTGTTATGTACTGCTGTGATGATGAAGTTCAAAATAAATTTGATTGATATAAACACCCAAATTATTTTTAAATTTGTGGAAGTGATTTCAGTAAGTGTCTATTCCATTATGTCTGAATATTTTTTGGCCATTGAGGCCCTTAAAATACAACCACCTGTCCACTGCCAATACAACAGTGCAACAAAGTTGACTTTGATGAAAAAACGGGGACGCGACTTGTTTACATTTTGAGGAAATCGCTCATAGTGACTTTAAATTATGAGAGTTATAGGTTAAAAACAGCAAAACATTTTTAAAAGGGATCAATTCAGTTGTACAGGGGTCACATTTTAAAGTTGCTCCGATTCGGATAAAAATTGGTACAAATTGTCTGTGAAGCTCAAGAGATAGGTTTGACTGTCTTAAATGCTAAGTTACCAATGTAGGGGCCCCCAAAGGTCGGCGTCCATTGCATTCAATGGGGCTCGACCTTGTTTTCCACTTATTAAAATTTGAGACACTCAAAACAATGAGCTCCATCAACAATTTGCACCATTTTTTAATCCAAATTGGAGCAATTTACAAATTTGACCCCTGGACAACTGAAAATGACTTTTTAAATTTGTTTTAGCCTATAACTCCACAAAATTTGACCCGTGTGTAATATTTGTCTAAACCCTCTCCTTAGGCACCATTTCCGGCACTTAAGAATAACGTTTCAGGGGTCTATGTCAGGTTGTCTACATATTTATTCAATCAAACCTTTTGTACTTGAGATGTGTTACATATGTCTGCTATAGCTCCCGCGATATATGCACCTGGCGTGCGCTGCATGTGTACACAGCCAATTTCTTCATGGGGATACCTTTTGAAGTACTGTTATGGAGTAACCACGGAGTACCTCCCTGATGGTTATACCATATCGCCGGCCGAAACAATTGGGATATTCATTCAGCTAGATACACCGCGCAGTGTCTTACCCACTGTTGCACTGCATAGAGAAGTACCCGTGAGATACGTCCATCTACTCACCTGGGCATTAGCTTAATGGTATAACTCTTCCATTGTATTTGTCATTTCAGTCACTTATGAATTATGATTAACTATTGATTTCTTGTATTTTTACAATTCCAGTCATGTCAAATTTCAAACTAACGGGATTGTGTTGCTGCTTCCTTTTCTCATTTCACGATAACGGGTAAGATGTGGACCTATACAGTGTGAGTCAAAAAAAAAACCTACATCAGATAAAATATTAAAATAGTTAAGAATTGTTTTTTGCTCAAATGTTTTGCTATGGTTATAAAGACGGATAAACAGGCTTCATAAAACGTTTATTTGGTGTCATTTGACTTTGGAGAAAGAAGTTACGCCTATTTTGCTGAGAGACTTCAATGTGTTGGCCGATTTTTAGGCCAAACAAAGATCCATCGCTTACATAAAGGACATGGGTCGTCAGCCTTGCTTAGACAAACATTTAACACCAAATTATGTTTGAACATAGAAGGTGGGAGGTTATTTGTGAAGGATTTAAAAATAATATCCCCAGAGATTACAAAAGAAATGCTAAGTAAAAAAAAAAAAAAAAAATGTTCAAATTCCTAATAAGAAATTCAAGATAGCTGGGGTAAGTTTACTTTGGTTCAGCAGATTTCATGGGGTTAACCTACAAGGAAACGTGGGAGCAAAAGTGAACCCATAGAAAGTTTTGTATTCCGCTTGAAAAACGCAGTGCTATAATGAATTTTAAGGTTTATTCCGTTTATTTACAGAAACTCGCTTTAGTTCTTCTTGCAATTATGGACGCTGAGTCAAAACATACTGTATTTGTGCAAAATAATTACCTTAGAGATGTAAAACAAAAATCTCTGAGCTTTTCATTATGTTCATGAAATGAAACATTGATATGGAGTGATTTCAATAAATGACTCTTTATGATTGACAATGTAATATAATTTTTTGAAGATTGTTACTTATATATTTGTTTACAAAATAGACCATTTTTATACCAAACTGATAGTTTTTGTCGAGAAGACATCGATACAATCTGACTTGCATGTGTGATTGTCTTGCTATAATGTGTATGGTACATTTGGTGTCAGTCTCTCCGCATTGTAAGGCTAAAATCGGCCAAACGAAATTTTAGTCTCTCCGCAAAATTACGTAGTTTCTGAACCCAAAGCCCTAAAGACACCATAAAAATCTTCTGATAGCCTTTTTCTCTGTAACAACAAAGCAACATTGAAGCAAAAATACTTTTTAACCATTGCAGAAAAAATCTTTCTGAAGTATGGTTTTTATTGACTCACACTGAATAAACAGAAATTTAGGAGAATTGGGGGGGGGGGATATTCGTCTGCCTTGATTTCTAGACATATGTGTCGCCTCTTGGCTGTTTTCCAATTAAATGTAACCCGATATCGTCTTGTTTGCCCACAAAATTGTGCTGTCTGCATGTCACAACAGCCCAATCTTTACCGATAAAAATCTTGGTGTGCGAGGCCAGGAAATTTGCCTAGCACGTCCGGGTAATTAACTCTCTGGTATCTCGACATAAGCTGCATATGCTGCGTTGTCTGCAATTATGGGAAAATAGTTGGTACACTAAAGTCTTGATGCAATGTATTGGAACCATCCCCATGCTCCCAGCTAGATCGGAATTGGACAAGTTTATTGGGCAAGGGGTCTTCCCCTTTCATACCATATCCTCCCCAACACCCATCCGTCATGTTGGGGGATCTGGCGATGCTGCATGCTTTAGACAACATGACTTGGATCACAATTGACACGGGTCATTTTCTCTAAATGGCAAAGTGTTCCAACCTTTTCTCCCTTATTGTCTGCACGAATCCGAATGAAAACCATCTCAGCTCTTATTTTGACAATAAATCGGAAATTTAATGTCCATTTTATCAAAGGACATCGCCCGGATAAGAATGAAGGACTCCCTTCTATAGTTTTTTCATGAGACGATGACGTGAAACATTTTGCCTATAAAGCGACAAGTCCAAAGTTTACCTTTTACTGGGTTTTTCAAAAAAGTCCCACTTCACATAAATTCCCCAAAAGTCGGTTTATGTAAAGTGTTATAGTACAGGCCTTTCAAAGGGTAATTGAAAATTTTCCATATTTTGACCCTTTTCCCCCCAAAAAACCACAATGCCGCGTGCAAGCAGGTGCGGATATTATTTAGCAACATCTATGTGAAGGGCATTCTGGTTCTTGGGTGGAAGACCTCATTTTGGCATTTTTGTTTTCTGGGGGCCGGAACACTAATGGAATTGCCAAAAACAACAACGAACTTTTTACATCCAAACCATACCACAATCACATACTGGGTAGGGCAGGGGCTCTGTTCAGTGCCTTGGATGAGCACGTGTTAACAACAGCTGATCATGGGGGCATGTGGTCTGGGTATTCATAAATCATGCTAAAATAGAGGGGTAGGAATGTGCTCAATTACAATGGTGAATGAAAGCGTATTGAACTGCGCCGTGGGAATTGTAATTTTATTAGCTCATAGTGTAGTTTTACTTGCTCATGATATATAAATAGCGCGGTCATGAGCCATTGTGTTGTATTCCGGAGTCAGCTTGGTGTGAAGATGGTTATATAATCCACATCTTAGCAGATAAATGCTAATAGGCAGTTGGGTATTGTAATTAAGGGCTGCCTCGTGTAGACTCTTTGTAGCTTATGGAGGACAAAAGATCTATCCTATAGGCGTCACTTACACACTCCATGACAAACGGCAGCTATGCAACATTTTCCTGTTTCTTCATATAAGTAATAAATGGTCATTGAAATGGAGGCATGCTCTAAGATTTGCCTTTTTCAGAGAGCATGCACCTGAAGTTTCTCAGACTTTTTTCTCATTTTTGTGATTGATACAAGTGTATTTGGGGATAAAAAGAAACACCTTGCGTACCATGACAAAGTAGTTTCAAAACACAATCGTCAAAATTTATGGTAAAAATAACGATTATGATTATAGAGGGACTCCCTACTCTCCTTTATCCGGCGATGTCCTTCTCACATTGGGGGAATATATGCCAAATGTGGCAATATAAACAAAGTAAGTTAGGGAGTGGGTCACTTTAATTGCAAATGCACGCATGGGTAAAAAAACTTTCCCGCTGGTGACATGAACACTCAAATATTCAAGAAGACGATACGAGTCACTGCAGTGTCAAAATACCATGATCACCGTTAGGACACGGGACGTAGGCAAAAATACCAACTCAGGAACAAGTTCCCAGTAAAAAAACCGAATATTTCCAGTGATGGGAACTTTTTTTGTGGGACTTTTCCCCTCTGGACATTTATAGTATCCAACAATTAAATGACCAGTAAAATGTTCATCTGTTAAAATAAAGTAGACTATTTACGGTTTGGGCATCGCGAATGCGCGTAACGCTGTGAAGAGCGTACTACATTTATAGGTAGGATTCACTGTTGTCCAAAAAGCGACCTTTGATTGAGTGTTTAAAAAGCCTTTACGGCGAATAGTTCAATAGGAATGAGAAATTTAGTATGAAGTAATTAAAACTAATGGATACTGCCTTTATTAGAGTCTCTTATTTGAAAAACTAAGTCCCTCGGTGACAGCATAAGTGCTATTTTGCTGCGCCCCTCCATCAGAAATAGCGCTTATTTGTTTGCTCTCTGGCTTACACCACTGAAAAGCGATGATATACACAAACAACAATGTTCAAACCAAGGTATTTCGACTTAAACATTGCCGATGTTTTAGTCATTGTAGGGAGTTCTAAGTCTCGTATCCTTATCCAATGTCGAGTAAGTAAGAGGAGTGACATTATTCTTTAGAATGGTTAGAGGGGGCAAATAGGGCACACTATTTAACCGAGGTACTGGCTACGGGCCTATACACCCCGAGGGTTTGAGGGGGGTGTGTGATATGCCCGTAGCACCAGACAAAGTGGGGAAAATATTGGGGCCCCTTTTCCGAGTATAAACAATATAGTATTGTTTGCATACACCTCACTGTGACCCTGAGGACGAGGTTTTAGGGAATCGATCTATTTCCCTAGGGAATGGCATCTCCAATAGGAATCAGCCAATGACATAGCTGATTTTCTAATGAAATTATGAGGTGTAATACCAAACTTTCATTTCCACCCCATTGTCATTGTTTGTTTACAGTATACAGCGATTTAGACCCTCTCGTTTGTATAAAACCATCTATTGAGTCACTACTGGCGGATGGAGTGAAAAGAGTTTTTACGGTAAGTGCTTCATTATAGCGGATCATCTAGCTTCACCTGTAATATTTGGCGTGACACGTGTGAGTGACACTACCTAACTGCACTGCACTGAATCCTTTCTGATTTTTTTTTTCTTGCAGTGTTCCTAAGCGATCTATCTTAGGCCCTCTTTTCTCGTCATTAAACGATATGGATACTCTTATTTAGCGATAATATAACCACTTGCATCCTACACCGCCCTGAATCAACTTAATTATCCTCACAATTGTAATTTGTCAGGTGGAGGAAAGTTGATTATGCATAGATTTGGAACAGTTTAGGCAAAAATAGACCTTGCACAAATATTACGAGTCATAAAAACATTGAAGATTATAAAATTATTGGCTTGGTACTTTTTTTAGATTTTCTTAATCGAAGATTACAAAGGCCAAGAGGATTAATTTCAGGAAAAATGCTCCCTCGGTGTTTTTCGAAACTTTTGATTGTTATTTAAATGCTTAACAATGTAATTACAACTGAAAGATAAGTCGAAGAAGAAGCCGTTTTTATGTGCATTTTAAAAAGAGGGTTAGTATTTTCTGTCGTGCCGCGAAAAAGTAAGCATGCTTCTCGATAGGACAATTGTGACAAAACAGGCAAAGTTCAAAAGAGTATTTTCTCTGTATACTTGTTTTTCCAAACAAACCTCGGAAACGTTCTTTGTAGTTTATCTGCAACGAATCAAGTTCAAATTTAGGAAAATTAGTTTTCTCAGAAAATTTATTCGTTTCCCTTACGCTTGGCATATTTGACCCAGTATACTTGGACCAAAATGCAGAGCTTCGATGTTAACATCTCAAAAGGTCCATCTTGTATTAGGTTAGTGTCCGGACGTCATTCTGAACGTGTTGTCCTGACATGTGCGTCCTACATGTAGTTGGTGGCATACAATAAACGCTCAACCACATAACAGATATTTAGATATATTTATATCAGGCTTCGAGTGGTGCAAAGAAATCTTTGTATTGTACAGTTGTAAAGGTCCCGGATGCAATACATATGCCTTTTTTTAATATTTGTATAGCATCCGGGGGCTTTTAGCGAGAACGGCTATTATTGAATCCGGGATGGAATATGTGTCTCGTTCGCCAGTTGGACTATAAACCACGTCAAGCAAGGTTGGTTGATCGCAGCCCCTCCTGCCTGATATTTTTTTAATTTCTCAGCCTGATATGTAAATATATAAGTAATAATATTTGAATGGCTTTTTCGTATGATACAAAATGATATTATTTGCACTCGCTAGAAAATATTGTACGCGTTTCGACTCGTTGACAATATTTTTTTCTGGCTCGTGCTTGTGCAATATATTCTTGTGTATCATACTCAAAGCCATTCCAGCCATTTCAATTGATTATATAAATATCGTAAATATGTGTTTGATGGTGTTGCTGGGAACACAGAAAACACACAATTGACAGATTCTTCTTCTTAGCGTGTCCACCACTGATCTCTATACAATGGATTGGAAACCTGGGCTTCGTAATTGAGGCACTGACGGCCATATTGGTCATCCAAAAAGCCCAAGCAGGTGGTTAAGAGCCGGTTATTTATACAAAATTTCTTCCCATTGAAATGTGGATAAGCGACATAACAGACTACACAATCAAGCCAATTCAGTGAGCTCATTGTATTTGCGCGTATGGGATGGCACCCGGGATACAACTTCTGTTAAACAGGTGTCTCTGGAATGCTATTGTGTTCTGTAGACCAAGATGTCCGCCCGTTGCTCCATTTATCTAATATACAATTACTGTTGTGTAGCCAATACATTGTATAGAGATCAGTGGTGTCCACAAGTCATTGGTCATGGCTTGTGGTAAGAGGGTCGTCGAGTGCCAAATTGTGTAAACACGTAATTCAATACGGAATAAATCGCAATCTCATCATAGTGCGCAGTTCATACTCCATAGAAAAACGTTTTACACAATTTGGCACTCGCCAGTGGTGTAATGTCAGGATTTATTCAACCGAGTAAGCTGATCCGGGGCCGCGTGTATCCATGATGCGGACGCTCCTAACATGGCCTGCTTTTGAGACTGGGGGCGGATTGGGAACAGTCAGGGGTTTTCACCCTACTCTTATTCGACACTGACTGCGATGTACATGTGTGACTCTCTGTACACGGGACCGACGGCTTAACGTCCCCTCCGAAGGACGGGATGCTTTCATGATTCATTTGTCCAAATCCAAGTGAACCACGAAGGAGCCGGAGAGCGGTATTCTGTATTTAATCAATAGCTCGTATACAGAGTAAATCCTGAATTGAAGCACCCGAATAAATCCCAGCAAGTGACCCCACCGCGATTCGAACCCGGTGTCATATACTACAGTGTCCGTGTGACTGAGTGTCCTACCACGCATCTGTCTATTGTGTTCTCCATTGAGTGCTGCATGCATCATTTGTTTCAGCACTGTACCCAAACGGCCTCTTCTACAGGGTCACGGTTTATTTCCGACATGTTGTTAGGGTATATGTATGTTGTCCAGATAACTTAGAGGTCTGGTTGTAATTAATTATTTCAAAAAAATTACGCTTTCGAAAAAAAAATCACGAAGCAAAAGTTGTTATTACCATTGGACCCACAAGATCATTGGGTTCCAGACTGAAATGAAAAACATCTTTTCTTCTTTTGGGATTTTATTCAATTTACACTGATTTTTACTGGGGCAAAGGCAAACGACTACAAACTGGGTTCCAGGTGATAATGACTTGTGACTCTGAAACTTTGATGGCAAGTCCATTGCATTAGGGGCGCTCAAAAGCAAATAATTATTGATTCGTGGACTCGCTTGATTTCAGGTGTTTGCTGTGCATTAATGATGGGTCTATGTATCGTTGATGACAGATACTTTGATAGAGGCCCTGTCTATTTTATTCATTTGGTTGGGAACAAAGAATCATATCAGGCCTGGCTCCTAATTGCCGTCCATTCGAAGTTCAGCCGTGTAATTACTCCGTGAATATACTTCTTTTGTATTGCAAAAATTTCATGAAATAAACGGTTCGGATTGTGTCCTGTTGAACAAAGTGTGTGTGGCATTATTATTACATACGCAGTGGCGGACAAGATTGATCGGGAGTGATCATCTCCTCCGACGACAACATTTACTACCTGCAAAGTGGAGTCAATGGAACCTTCCACACAAAGTAATTACTAATGGACCAAACCTTTATTCGCTCATGTTCAAAACGAGGGGTAAATACACAGATACAAATAGATTTGGAATGGTTTTAAAAATGCCTTCCTTGGTCAGGATAAAGAAGAGAGTCTTAGGTCCAAAGCTACCCAACAACTTTCTTTCGTGATTTCTTTCGAACGTGCGTTATTTTTTGAAATAATAATAAAAACCAGACATCTAAGTTAATTGAAAGACAGTAGGAAACACTCTTAATGGGACACTCAGTTTCGTACACCGGATTGTTGGTAAAATTGGCCACAGGACAAGCACCCTAACCGCTAGGCCACGCACTCATCCCACGTGAATTGACCGATGTTGACAGATCGTAAGCAAGATACCACGACAAGTGAAGTTAGACGTTATAAATTCCTCGTAGTGTTCTCTTTTTGTTTACTGGACAGTTGTTGGCAATGTGGGGGAATAGTTTCCTATGAAGACAGTGGAAGAGATGAAAGCAATTGGGCTGAAACAATGGGTTTTTTTTGCAGAGAGGCAAAGATAAGGGGAGTTGCATCCAAAGTAATGGGGAAGGTGCGAACAACCGTAATACCTCTTCACAAGAGTGATTTTAATAGATAGACGACGCGCGGTGACAGTTTATGGTTCTGCCCAACTACCTATTGTGGTGCGAGGAAAAGTTTGGGCTTATCAATTGGCCGAAAGAGGGACCACAGTTGTTTTTTTGTGTTTTTTTTTTGCATAGGTACGATTTCTTATATATGGTGCCATTATAAAAAGTAACAGTATTGCCGTCTTTTCAATGATTCAGATATAAAACATTAGACCTACATTATTCACACTTTGCCTGGAGAGCTCATCGTCCATGAGCGGAAACACAGATTTTTGGTTTCGCTACATCTAAGTTGGTGATTAATTTTTCCCATTATCTGCCTTGAGGCCTGTTTCTCCTGACTAGCATTAGGTATGTTCCGCCCGAAATGCTCCACGTTAGGCCGTGTCCTGCCAGTTCAAAATAGCCGCTATTGCTTTATTGGAAACACCCATTATAATTTAATGTTAGACGAAACGAAATCCATGTTGCCTCCTTTCAGCACTGAATGCTTGTCCACACCTACCAAGTTATGACGATACAAACTATTCCAAGTAATTTGACATGATTTGATCTTGAGAAAACCCAGTTGACCTGGAAAATGGACCTTGAAAATTATTGGTATCAACTGTTGATTTGGCCTAGGTTGAACTTGACATGACCTTCAAAATTTGAAGCACTGAATTACCACACCCACCAAGTATAGTCTAAGTATAATCATCCTACATCATTGAGTAATTTGACCTTGAATGACCTTCACATGACCTTGTAAAATGACCTTTAGAGTTTTTGGCACTGAATGTTGACCACACTCACCAAGATTCACCATCCTACCACCAACTTCACAAGGTGATAGTGAGTTACACATATATTTTGACCGCCCATGTGACCTTAGCTCACAACATATAACCCACTTTCTAACCCAAGCCACGCCTACTTAAATAGATTAAATGTCTTTCGAGTTTTCTGCACTTACTCCCCAGGAATACTATAGCATGCAAAGTCTTTCATAAGTCTATCACTGCTTTCAAAATAACCACGGAAAGCGAACCGCATGTACTACAATCTGTTCAACATTGTTGGAACACTTTGTTCAGATTGGTTTCGGGGAGATTCGGGGAGGGGGGAAAGAAAGTTATAGTTACAATGCGTTCAACGCCTATTATCTCGTTCATAGCTGCCCGTATTAACAAGTGTTTCCAAGGAATTATGAACCAAGATTGTAGATTCCCATCTGAATTCTTGACCGAAAACTTGGTTGTTGGTAGTGGTGGATACAAGTATATAATGCCAGGCAATGTACGTTGCTATTGTGCATATTAATTAGCTCATTTGAATTTTGCCGTGATGGCTTATTACTAAAAGGTTGAACTTCTACCACATCCCAATGTCCAAATTTGTCGGAAATTGTGGGTAAGTGGTGCATGTGGGTAAGTGTGCATGCAAATAATACCCATGCATGCCCCATCAATATTTGTGCATATAATGAGCTCATGTTGCATACTTACTTCCCCTCCAAGGGGATCGCATAAGTTAAACAAAAAACTATAAAGTTTGCAAATAAAAAACAACGAAACCTTTGTCAACAAAATAAAGGGGTGCGAAGCCAATTTGTTACTGGAAAGACAAAAGAGAGCATTTAGGCAGAGATAATAAAAGATCGCTCTGGAGTTCTGTGATTTTTGACCGAATTGTAAATTCTTTCTCGACAAACTAAATTTACTTCTACCATACCTCTACTAAAGTAAGTACCTTAACACTTATTTGTCGTTTCTACTTTATAAGGTTTCACTATCCATATGCAATAAACATTCATATAAAAGGGCAAGTAGTTTAATCCAGTAATTTTTCAAAATTATTGATGTAAGTTCTTTTTTTTGGTTAACTAGAGATGGATGCGATTGTTAGTCATGTAAAACATGTAGCTGCTTTAGACAAACCTTAGAATTGGTAAGTAATTATACATTAATATGTGTGAATGTAACTGTGAAATTGAAGATTACCGCCTTAGCGTCTACGGAAGAGGACGAGGGGCCAGTGTAGATTCCGCCGGACTCATAGTCCGCTACAAAGGTATAAAGATGGGCACTCGATTCAGGTGACTCGTCACTCAACATTAAGTTTCACGCTTTATTCCGATGTAGTCTATGGAGCCGGACGTGGGTCCCGGCGGACCGAATATTATACTGTTACACCGTTATATATAGAAAGGAGATATGGTCCGTAGGGACCCTAAGAACTGGAATATCGGGGCAATAATAAAATGGGAATACCGGCCAAAAAGTCCCAAATTTGCCATATTCCAGATTTTTCTATGAAGATCTTGGAATCTCGATCGCGAAACTTGAAATCGATCGAAATTCCCATCCTCGATTGTGCAAAATGTTTGCCATGAACGGGCGTCACGTATGGAGTTTAGAGACACTGGCACATTTGAATTGAAAAAATAGTGCGCCCGCACGAGTTTTCAAAATTCGATATTTGGCTGGTGTAAAGCGTTGAAATACATTAGCCCTCACTGAAGGATGAAGACAAAATCAGCTCCTTATGGGTAAACAAATAGTGGTACACAAAGTCCTGATGAATGTATTGGAACAACATCCCATGATCACAGATGAGATCGGAATTGGACAAGTTAGTGGGTGGAAGGGGTCTTCCCCTTTCATACCAAATCCTCCCCAACACAGCAGTCAATGTTGGGGGATCTGGCGATATGCTGCCTGCTTTCGACAACATATTGGATCAACTTGACACGGGGTCATTTTTCTCTAAATGGGACAAAGTGTTCCAACCCATTTCCCTTATTGTCTGCACGAATCCGAATGAAACATCTTAGCTCTTTTTGACATTAATCGGAAAAAATTTAATGTCCATTTTTAATCAAAGGACATAGCCGGATAAGGAAGGATATGAGAAGCCCTCTATAGTTTTCATGGAACGGATGAACTTGAAAATTTGCATAATAAAGCGACAAGTCCCACCCCCCCCAAAGTTTACCTTACTGTTGTACAAAAATCCCACTTCACATAAATCACAAAAGTCGGTTTTATGTATAGTCCTATAGTAAGGCTTCAAAGGGTAATTCAAATTTCCATTTGAACCGCTTTACCCCCAAAAAACACAATGCCGCTTTGCAAGATGTGCGGAATAGATTAGCAAAACAGATATGTGAATGGCATTCTGGTCTTGGGGTGGACAAGAACCTCATTTTTGACTTGTTGGTTTCTGGGGCCGGAACATAAAGGAATTGCCCAAAAAACAACACGGAACTTTTTACATACAAATTTAATTTTTCCTAAATTATTATGAGGAAAGGAATGTTATAATCTACCAAGGGCTTCGTTCAGTAGCCTTGGATGAGCACGTGTAAACAACAGCGACCCATGCATGTCCTGGGGGTACATCAAATCATGCTAACATAGAGGGGATGAATTTGCTCGATAAAATGGTGAATGAAAGCCATTGACAACTGCGCCATGGAATTGTAATTTATTAGCTCCTAGTGTAGTTAATTGCTCATGATATAAATAGCGGCGGTCATAGGCCATTGTGTTGTATTCCTGAGTTCGGCTTGAGTGAAACGTCTATATAATCCAAATCTTAGCAGTATAAGCTAACAGGCATTTGGGTATTGTTACTAAAGGGCTGCTATGTAGCCTCTTTGTGATTATGGACGGACAACAAGGTCTATCATAGGTAACTTACACGCTACAATGCCAACGGCACGCTTGCAACAAGTAATAAATGGTATTGAAATGGAGGATGCTCTAGCCTTTGTTTTTCCAGAGAGCATGCTTTGCCCCTGAAGTTTTCAGACTTTTCTCTTTTTCTGATAAAGTGTATTTTTGGGGATAAAAAACACCTTGGTACATGATCAGTAGTTGTCAAAAAACCAAAACTCAAAAATTTATGGTAAAAAGATAACGATTATGATATTAGAGGGGCCTCCTTCTTCCTATCCGAGAGTTTTTGGTCCTTTCTCACATTGGGGAATATATGCTAAAAGTGGAAAATATAAAACAAAAGTCATTTAGGAGTGGTCACTTAAGCATTGCAGTTATGGGTAAAAATTTACTATTCCCGCCGGGACAGTGTGAAACAATCCAATATCAAGCAGACGATACCGTCCATGTTAGTGTCAAAATTACCATGGTCACCGTTGGCACGGGAGATGCAAAAACCAATGCAGGGAAAAGTTCCCATAAAAACCGACTATTCTCATGTGGGTATTTTGGGGGAAACTTTCCCCTCCCTATGACATTTTATAGCCACCAATTAAATGAAGAAATATTGTAATCTGCTTTTAAAATAAGTAGGATATTTACGGCCGTGGGCATACGCGAATCGCGTAAACGAGGTGCCAGAGACGACTACCCATTTTAGGTTAGGATTCCGGTTGTCCAAAGCCGACCTGATTGACGTGTTTAAAAATTTTTACAGGCAAATATTTCAATAGGACATGAGAATTATGATTGAAGTATATAAACTAATGTATATTGCATTTTATTAGAGTTCTTATTTGAAAACTCTAGTCCTCCGGGACAGCTAAGTGCTATTTTGATGCCCCCTCACCCAATACGCTATTTGGTGCTTGGTTAACCACTTGAAAAGCGATGACCTATACCAAACACAATGTTCAAACCAGATATTTAGCTTACCTATGCCGATTGTTTATTCATTTGAGAGGAGCTCTAATCTCTTCTCCTTATCCAAGTCGAGTAAAGAGAGTGACATTCTAATGGGTTAGCGGGAAAATAGGGCCACTATTTAACCGAGGACTGGCTACCGGCCGATACACCCGAGGGTGAGGGGTATATGCCAGAGCCCGTGTACAAAGGGAAATTAATGTCCCTATTCCGATATAAACCATTATAGTATTTTTTCTTACACCCCAATGTGGACCCTGAGGACGAGGATTTAGGGACAATCCGATCTATTTCCCTAGGGAAATGGCATCTCCATAGAATCAGCCAAATGAAATAGCATGATTTTCTCATGAAATATTCATGAGGTGTAATACCAAACATGTTCATTCCACCCATTTTCATTTTTGTACAATACAGCGATTTAGGACCCGTCTCGTTGTCAAACCAGATATTGAGTCACTACTGGCGGATGGAGTGAAAAGCGTTTACGGTCAAAGGGCTTATTATAGAGGATTTTCATTATGACTTCACCCTGTGTATATTTGGCGTGACCACAGTGTGCGTTGAAACTACCAACTGCAATGCACTGATCCTTCTGAGTTTTTTTTCTGCCAGTGTCCATTAAACATCTATATTGCGCCATCGTTCTCGTCTTAAACGATTAGCGGATATCATATTATCGCAATACTAACACCTGGAATTCACAGACTTCAATTAATTATTCAGGTGGAAGGTGAGTATGCTAGAATTGAACAGTTTTAGGGCAAAATCGACTTGCAAAAAATATGGAGTCATAAAAACATTGAAAGATTTAAAATTATGGCTTTGTAATTTTGTTTTCTTAAATGAATATTAAAAGGCCAAGAGGATAATTTCAGAAAAATGCTCCCTCGTTTTTTTTCGAACTTTTGTTTTCTTTGAATCGCTTCACAATGTAAACTTACAATGAATGAATAAGTTGAAGAACCGTTGTCTTTTGTAAAAGAGGGGTTAGTATTTCTGTCGGCACGCGAAAAGAAGCATGCTTCTCGATAGGACCAATTGTGACAACAGGCAAAGTTCAAAGATATGTTCTCGATTGCCACCGTTTTTAAACAAACCCTGAAACGTTCTTTTTAGTTTATCTGCAAAACATAAGTCCAAATTTAGTTGTAAAAAATTAGTTTTATCCAGAACATTCCTCTTCGTATCCCTTTAAGCTTTGCATATTGACTCCAGTAATAACTTGGACCAAAATGAGGAGTTCGATTTTAACACATCCAAAATGTCTCACTTCATTTCATTTTAGGTTAGTCTTCAGGACGTCATTTCTGAAGTGTTTCCGGACATGTGACGTCCTACCTTATAGTTGGTGCATACCAATAACGCTCACGAAGCAACATGATAGTTTAGATTTCTTATTATATAAGCTCGAGTGAGTGCAAGCAATCTTGGTATTGCTACAGTTTGGTAAAAGTTCCCCGGATGCCAAATACAATATCCTTTAATTTGTATCGCTCCGGCCCTTGTAGCGAGAAGCCATTATTGAATCCCGGGATTGAGATCAGTGTATCGTTAGCAAGTTGGACTATAACACTGTCCAATGCAAGGGTTTGTTGAGTCAGCCTGATATTTAAATCATAAAATAACTATTGAATGGCTTTTTTCGTATGATACAAGAATATAATTGCACATCGCTAGAATATTTGTACTCGTCTTCGACTCGGACAATATTTTCTAGCCGTTGCAATATTCTGTATTCATGCTCAAAAGCAATCAATATATTAAATATCGTAACTTGTGTTTGCTGGTGTGCTGGACCAAGAAAAAACAACAATTGACAGATCTTCTTCTACGCGGTCCACAACTGATTCTCTTATAACAATGGATTGGAAAACTTGGGCTTCGTAATTGAGGCATGACGGCCTATGGTCATCCAAAAACGAGCCCAAAGCCAGGTGGTTAAGTTAAGAGCCGGTTATTTTCCAAACATGTCTCCCATTGAAATGTGGATAGCCGACATACAGACTACACCAAAGAGGTTCTATATAGATATAGTCGTGTCCACAAGTGTAGTTATAAAGTTAATACGGTATTAACTTAAGTCCGACGGAATTAAAAAAAAAAGCCACTAAATACCTCACGCATTTATACCTATTGTATGTGTGTCCAATGCGGTTCGAAACATTAAGTCACTTAGGTCCAATCCTTCACACCTAAATGTCCAGGTTAGAACAGGTTGCTTCTTGTTGTCGGTCGCCTTAGGCCGACCCGGACTATAGAAACCACTGTATCAAAATTGCGAGGAGTCTATTTATATAGCATGAAGGTTTTTTTTTTTTTTGCCACATTTCCATTAAATGTTTCTTTTTATGGAAAATGATATACGTTACTACTATTAATTTTGGAAGTTGTAGTGTTGCGGGTTAATGCGATGCATTTAGACAAAGAACGACTCATTGCAGTTTGAAGGCCTTCTTAAAAAAGCCATTTCTTTGATTTTAGTCCTCTGTGAAGACTTGCTTTTGAGGGAGTTTGGTTAAAACGTCAGGGATAGAGAAAGGGTGAGGAAACAAATAGGATAGTTGTAAGTAAGAAATAATCGGACGGAGTAGAGCTATACTACGGTAATGATTGAAGATTTACAAGGTATTGTGTGATATTATTAGGCCTAAGACGAAGTTTAAGGTAACATCTTTATTGAAAAGACAGCGGGAGGTGTAACCCTACATTAAATTAAAGCTTACAATTGAGAATTCAGTTTTAACACCTTTTGCGCCATCGGCGTTTTCTATTTTCTTTATTGTGAATGACAGGAAGGTGTACCTATTGTTAATAAAGCGTATACTGGGGATTACTTTTAACACAGTTGCGCCCAATTGGGCGCTTATCGATTTCTTTATTTGAAGTGACGGAAGGGTTACCCTAAGTTTTTCAATAAAAGCTATACTTGGGGAGTCTTTTTAACCATTTGCGCCCAAATGGGCGTTTTCTATTTTTTATTTGAAATGCAGGAAGGTGATAACCGTGTTAAATGAAGCTTATACCTGGGAGATTTCAGTTTTACAAATTTTTTCGCCCAATTGGTGCGTCTTTTCTTTTTCTTTATTTGAAATGACGAAAGGTGTACTTGTTAAATTAAAGCTTATACAAATTGGGGATTCGTTTTACCACATTTGACGCCCAATTGGGCGCTTTTTCTATTTTCTTATTGAAATGACGGAACAAAGGTGATAACCTATGTTAGATTAAAGTTATAACTTGGGGATCGATTTTAACACTTTTCTATTGATTCATTTTTGAAGACGGAAATGGTGTACCTATGTCTAAATTAAAGCTTATAACTTGGGGATTAATTTTAACACATTTGCTGTCCATATTGGGCATTTTGTTCGTATTTCTTATGTGCAATGATAAGGAAGGCGTAACATATGTTCATTAAGCTATAAACTTGGAGATTCAGTTTTTACACATTTTGCCGCCCAATTGGGCGCTTTTTCTATTGTCTTATTTGGAAATGACGGAAAGGGAACCTATGTTAAAAGTAAAGTTTATAATTGGGGATTCGGTTTTTACACATTTTGCGGGCGCTCAATTGGGCGTTTTGTCTCTTTTCTTTATTTGAAATGATTAGGAAGGGTAAGCTTTGTTACAATTAACAGCTTATAATTGGGGATTCAGTTTACACATTTTGCGCCCAATGGCGCTTCTTTCTATTTTACTTTATTGAAACAACGATAGGAAGGCGTTAACCGATGTTAAATTAAAGCTTGGAACTTGGGGATTCAGTTTTAACACCTCAGCTTAAAAACAAAACTTGGAATTCAGGTTTTAACACATTTTGCGCCAATTGGGCGCTTTTTCTATCTTCTTATTTTGAACTGCGGAAAGGTGTACCTATGTTAAATTCAAGCTTATAATTGGGGTTCATTTTTTCGAATAAGAGTAGGGTGTAAACCCCTGAATTTCCCAATCCCCGCCAGTCAAAAAAAAAACGCGGGCCAAGTTAGGAGCGTCCGTATAAATTAGTCACACGCGGCTCCGGATCGCTTACCAGTTGAATACATTCCTGCCACCACCACAAGCCACTACCAATGACTAGTGGATACGCTAAGAAGAAAGAAGATTACCACATTTGCGCCCAATTGGGCGTTTTTTCTATTTCTTTATTTGAAATGATAGGAGAGGGTAACTATGTTATTTAAAGCTTATAACTTGGAGATTCAGATTAACACATTTTGCGCCATTGGGCGCTGTTCCTATTTTCTTATTTGAAATGACTGGAAGATGTAACCTATTGTTAAACATTACAGTTGATACCTTGGGGGCGATTGGGTTTTAAAACATTTTGCGCCCAATTGGGCGTTCTTTTTTCTATTTCTTTCTTGAAATGATAGGCGGTGTTTTACCTATGTTAAATTAAAGTATACTTGGGGATCTCGGTTTTTCTTTTAACACATTTTGAGCCCCAATTGGGCGATTTTCTATTTTATTTATTTGAAAATGACAGGAAGTGTAAATATGTAAATTAAAGCTTGATCCTTGGGGATTCAGTTACCACCATTTTGCGCCCAATTGGGGTCGTTTTTTTTCTTGTCTTTATTTGGAAATGATAGGAAGGGGTAAATCCTATGTTGAAATTTAAGCTATAACTTGGGGATTCAGTTTTACACATTTTGCGCCCAATTGGGCGTTTTTTCCTTATTTCTTATTTGAAATGCATAGGAAGGTGTAATCTAGTGTTAAATTAAAGCTTATATTTTTTTTTTTTTAATATTCAAAACAATTCTCGCGATATTTCTTATTTGAAATGAACAGGCAGGTGTTAACTATGGTCAAGTAAAGCTTATAACTTGGGGATCCAGTTTCAACACATTTGCGCCCACTTGGGCGTTCTTTTCCTAATTTCTTCTTTGAAATGATAGGAGTAGTAAAACTATGTTAAACTTAAAGCTTATAACTGGATGTCAGTTTTTTTTAACACATTTTGCGCCCATTGGGCGTTTTATATTTCTTATGTTGAAAGATAGGAAGTGATACCTCATGACACTTAAAGCTATAAACTTGGGATGCAGTTGTAAAACATTGCGCCCAATTGGGGGTTGTTTTCCTTTATTTATGGAAATGATAGAAGGTGCAACCTATGTTGGAAATTAAAGCTTGACTTGGGGATCAGTTTTACACATTTTGCGGACCCAATTGGGCGTTTTTATATTTTCTTTATGAAATGCTAGGAAGGTGTAACCTATGTAAATTAAAGCTGATAATTGGGGATTCCGTTTAACACATTTGCGCCCCACTGGCGTTTTTTCTATTGTCTTTAGTGAACATTATAGAGAAGGTGTAACCTATGTTTCAAATTAAAGCTATACCTTGGGATTCGTTTTACACACATTTTGCGCCCAATTGGGCGTTTTTTATTTCTTTATTTTGAACTGACAGGAAAGGTTGTCTAACCTATGTTACAATTAAGCTTTAACTTGGAGATCAGTTTACCACATTTTGCGCCCAATGGGCGTTTTTTTTTTAATTCAACAAAGTTCTGTTTAAAAACATTTTGCGCCCAATTGGGGGTCTTTTCTATTACTGTTTTTGCAACGACAGGAAGGTGTAACCTATGTTTTAAATCATAGCTTATAAAACTTGGGACTGCAGTGTTTTTTAACACATGTTGCCCCACATTGGGCGTTTTTTCTATTTTATTTATTGGAAAATGACAGGGACGTGTAACCTAGGTTAAGTAAAGCTTAAATTGGGGATTCGGTTTTTTAAACACCTTTGCGCCCAATTGAGCGTTGTTTCTGTTTCTTATTTGAAATGACAGGAAGGTGTAACTATGTTAATTAAGCTTAAATACTGTGAGGTCCAATGTCACACACCAAGGTCAACGGGCAAAGGTCACAACGGGGAGTCAAGTTGGTAAAAACAACGGTGATCGGGTCTAATGCAATCTTATGCTCATGTATCAAAATCTACTTTAAATCAGTTATGGCATTTTTTTGATCACGTGTCTGTACTAAAAGTGGCACTCAAATCAGAAAACCATCTACTCCTTCTAGATGCTTTTTAATTTGTTATTTTATTTCTTGTTAAATTATGCCTGGCGACCACGACCAAAGTTTTTTTAAATACTTGTTGTTTTAACACTGGTTCACACTTAAGTCCCGGACAGAGATGTCCACAGGACTTTACTAATTACCGGTAGAAAGTTATGACGGACTTAACCCTGTCTTATTCGGGATTAAATCGTCGGATCCTTAAGGCCTAGTTCGGTCGATAGAGTTAGGAGTGCGTGTCACCCGGCAAATTGGATATTCAAGCACAAAACCGATCGATTTAGGTCCGATATTAAGTGACTTATGGTCGACCGCATGAGAGACGATTACAATAGGGTACAATCGGCGTGAGGGGAATTAGGGGATTTTTTTTTTCATTCACTCGGTATTAGTTAATACCGGTAAAAACGTCGTGTGGACACGACTATTAGAGAGCAAAACGTTACGTAATCTTCAGAAATTCACCGTCTCGCATGTTTTGCCGACAAAAGAAACCTAGAGTACCACAATAGAAAGCAAGGGTGCTCGCTTCTTCCACATTACTGTGGGTGCCGCTTTGCATTATACATAATACGGTAGTGATACTAATTATGAGGTGGTATTAGGGGGCCCTGGTGTTGTGGTTTGTAAAAAATAAGGTACCTGGATCATGTGCAGATACTCTTTTTTTTCTACATGCAATGCGCGCTTACGGTGAAAAGTTGTATTCATGGAGGCGGTTTATTAAATCAAGACGACTGATGTGTCATTTCATTAGTTGCCTGTGCCAAGGTAGGACACCAACATAATCGAAACCACCCAATAGCCACCAAACATCAACAACTGATATTTTTGGCGGATGTTTGTATCGAATGACATTATGTGGTTATAAAGCACCCAACTGATAATTTTCCGTGCAATATTCAAAAGTCGCCCCAGCAGGCCAACGGACGACTCTGGTTTTGAATGCGTTTAACCCCCTTGATACCACTTAAGCCAATTCAGTGAGGCTATTGACTTTGCGCGTATGGGTGGCACCCGGATACAACTCTGTTAACAGGTTGTCTATGAGAATGCTATGTGTTGTGACCAGATGTCCACCCGTTGCTCCAATTTATCTAATATACAATTACTGTTGTGTAAGCCACTAACATTGTAAGAGACCAGTGTGTCCACAAGTCCGTGGTAATGGCTTGTGGTTATGTCAGGATTTATGCAACTGAGTAGCTGAATCGGGGGGCGCGTGTATCCATGATGCGGACGCTTCAACATGGCCTGATTTTGAGACGGGGCGGATTGGGGAGAACAGTCTAGGGGGTTTTTCACCAACTCTATCGACACACTGAATGCGATGTCATGGTATGATTCTCTGTACACGGGGCCGGCGGCTTAACGTCCCATCCCGAAAGGGACGGGATGATTTCATGTTCATTTGCCCAAATCCAACTGAGTGAACCATTGAAGGAGCGGAGAGCGGTATTCTGTATTAATCAATAGGCTCGTATTACAGGTAAATCCTGAATGACAGCACAGAATAAATCCAGCAAAGTGGCCCACCGCGATTTCGAACCCGTGTCATATAATAGAGTGTCCCTGTGACTAAGTGTCCTACCACCAATCTGTTCTCCATTGAGTACTGCATGCATTAATTTTTCAGCACTGTACCCAAAGCCGACTACCAAGGTCACGGTTTATTCGTACATGTTTGCTATGGTAGCTAGGGGACATCTATCATGAAAGCACTCGTTTCTTTACACCGAAGGATTGTTTGGTTTTTAAACTTTGCGCCACACAGGCAAGCACCCTAAACCACTAGACCACGCTACCCACGTGAATTGACCGATTGAAAAGATCTTAAGCAAGATACCACGAAGTGTTAAGTTCTAAGTTCATAATTCCTCGTTATTGTTCTCTTTGTTTACATGGACAGTTTGTGGCAATGCTGGGGAATGTTTCAATATGACAGTGGAAGAGAGAAAGCATGGCTGATAAATGGGGTTGCAGAAGGGCAAATATAAGTGAGTTGCATCCAACATAATGGGGAGGTTGCGAAGAACCGTAAACATATTGTCACAAGAGATTGATTTTGAATAGATGGAATACGCGGTAGATGGTTCTTACCCAAAACCTCCCTATTGTGGTTAGGGGAAAACGTTTGGGCTTATCAATTGGCCGAAAGAGGGACCACAGGTGTTTTTTTTTTTTGACATAGGTACATTTTTCATCTACTGTGCATTCTAAAATAACAGTATTGCTGTCTTTCATATGATTTCAGATATAAAAATATACACCTATACACTTATTCACCCTTTGCCTGGAGAGCCTCATAGTCCATGAGCTGACAACACAGAATTTTGGTTCGTTACATCTACTTGGTGATTAATTTTCCCATTTATCGCCTTGAAGGGCCCTGTTCTCTGACTAGCATTAGGTATTGTTTCCGCCCGAAATGTCCACGTTAGCGTCTCTGCCCATCAAAATAGCCGCTATTGCTTTATGGAACACCCATTATAATGGTTATGAGACGAAACGAAATCCCTGTTTTGCCTCCTTCAGCACGAATGTTGTCCACACCTACCAAGTTATGACGATACAACTATTCCAAGTAATTTGACATTGATTGATCTTGGATGAACCCAGTTGACCTGGAAATGACCTTGAAAATTATGGTATCAAATGTTGATTTGGCTCCTAGGTGACCCTTGACACGACCGTCAGAATTTTTAAGCAGAATTACCACACCCACAAGTATCATCATCCTACATCATTTTAGTAATTTGGACCTTGAATTGGCCTCGCATGACCTTAAAATGACCTTTAGAGTTTTTGGCACTGAATGTTGACCACAACCCAAGTTTCACATCCTACCACAATTGACAAGGTTTATAAGTGAGTTAAACATATATTTTGACCGCATTTGAACTTTAGCTCACGACATATAACCCACTTCTAATCCCAGCCACCTACTTAAATTAGATTACATGTCTCGAGTTTTATGCTCTTACTCCCCAGGATACAAGCGTGCAAAGTTTTCCATCAATATTAGCACTGCTTTTGAAAATAAAAAAACACTACGAAGGCGAACCTCCATGTACTACAATCTTGTCAAAATTGTTGGAACATTTGTGCAGATTGGTTTCGGGGAGATTCGGGGAGGGGGAAAGAAAAAGTTATAGTTACAATGCGTTTCGGCATATTATCTCTTTAATAGCCTGCCAGTATACAAGTGTTCCAAGGCTATGAAACAGGATGGTAGATACCAATCTGAATTTGACGAAACTTGGTATGTGGTAGTGGTGGATACAAGTACTAGTAATGCCCATGCACTTTGTCGGTGCTATTTGTGCATATAATTAGCTCATTGGAATATTTGCCGTGATTGGCTTATTACTAAAAGGTGAACTTCTACCACATCCCAATGTCCAAATTGTCGAAAATTGTGGGTAAGTGGTGCCATGTGGGTAAGTGGTGCATGCAAAATAATACCCATGCACTGACCATCCACTATTTGTGCATATTAATGAGCCCGGTGCATACCTGCTCGCCTCCAAGGGGATCTCATAAGTTTTAACTATAAAGTTGCAAATAAAAAAACAACGAAACCTTGTCAACACAAAAATAAAGAGTTGCTCTAAGCAATTTTAATGGAAAGACAAAAGAGAGCATTTAGGCAGAGGATAATAAAAGATCGCTAGGGATTTCTGTATTTTTTTACGAATTGTAAATTCTTTCTCGACAAACTAAATTACTTCTACCATACCTCTAATAAAGTAATACCTACAATTATTTGTCGTTGTACTTATATAATGTTTGCACTATCAATGAAAACATTCATAAAAGGGAAGTCGTTAATCCAGTAAATTTTTCAACATTATTGATATAAGTTCTATTTTTTTTGTGGTTACATATGGATGATGCTATTGTTATTCATGTAACATGTAGCTGCTTTAGACAAACCTTAGAATTGGTAAGTAATTACAATAATGATGTGTGATGTAAACTGTTAAATTTGAGGATTACCATAAGTGTAGAGAAAAGGACGAGGGGCCGGTGTAGAGTCCGTCGGACTCATAGTCCTCCTACAACGGTAAAGAATTTAAGGACACTCGATTAAGGTGACTCTTCAAGCAACTTAGTTTCCAGCTTATTCCGTTGTCGTCTATGGAGCCCGTAATATGGCTCCGGACGGAATATCTACTTGTTACACCGTTATAGAAGGAGATATGGTCTGGCGGACCTAAGGAAGGGAATATCGGCCAATAAACTTGGAATACCGCAAAATCCAGGTTTTTGCGCCATATCTAGATTTTTCTATCGAAGATCTTGGAATCTCGATCGCGGAAACTTGAAAATCGATCGACAAATTCCCAATTCCTCGATTGTGCAAAAGTTGCCATGAACGGCGTCACGTATGGCAGCTTAAAGAGACACTGGCACATTGAAAATAGTGCGCCCTCAAGAGTTTTCAAATTCGATGTTTTTGCATGGCTTGTAAAGCGGTTTTTATACATTAGCCCTCACCTGAAATGATTAGACCAAATCGCGTCCTTATGGGTTAAACAGAACGATTTTATATATTAATTCGCCGGCGAAATTAATCAGCAGACGACGGAAATGGCATCTAACACAAGAAAACGCACACGTAACGCATGTTTCCCACGGCATGCATACTGTTGGACCGGTCTGTGACCTTTGTGGTTTTAATATCAATAATTGAGTTTGTGATATCCATGTAAATACACCTTTGTTGATAAGTATGGAAACTAAATATAGCCTACAATTACCTGAGATGTCTTTAACCTCTTATTAACGTCCATATCTGTTTTGAGTAGTTATTTTTAGGGGTAAATATATCTCTGATCTTCAAATGGCCTAGACTATCATTTGAGAGCAATTGAGAAATTTCAAATTTGGTGAAAATGTGCCAGTGCCCTTTAACCTCTCTTTACATGTTCTTCTTTGATGCAGGGTGGACGCTGTTATAAGCGTATGTTCAAATAAATAAAACACACACTTTAATCTTATGCAGGCCAAAGCACATGCAGAAGTAATAGGAGCTCTCGCAATGCCTCCTTCCTCCACAGGCTTTTTAGACCTGGAAAATATGGTAGGTAGCAAACATGGTAAATTCCGTCTGGTTATAAACGATAAGTCAATGAGCTTTAAAAAGGGGTCCACCCGCCCCATCAGCATCGGACCCCACCACTCACCCCATCAAACCTGAGTTTGTCTCATTAGAACCTCATTGTTTAAATTAAAACAGCATATTAAAGTTCAGTATTTGATATCGTGAGTATTAAGGTTATTAAGTATATAAGGTTAAAAAAAAAACCCATCAAGATTTTTTTTCACGTCTGTGAAGCTTAAAGGCAATTGCAAATGTGGCTTTTTATAGTTTTTTTATACCTTAGATATTTATTTTTGATTTAGTTTTGGAAAAATCCCAGAACTGTCTTAAATCTATTATTGGTAAAAAAAAGGAGTGGCAAGCATATTTACTGTAAAATTAATATAAATTTATGATATGAACGTTAAGAAAAACAAAAAATCGATGTGGTTTTACTTATAGTTAAAAGAAAAATGGATTTTTCTTTAACTCCGAGGATTTTTGTGTATACAGAAATCAATCTTTCTCAGTTTATCAAATGATAATGAAAACAACCAAAAAACAAAAACACCGATGGAATGCAGTGAAAATAGCTTCAGAATCAAAATGTTCACGGCCATAATGGAAACAAACTTGTTTCTTTTTGGCCTAAACGTGTAATCACCTAGGCCTGTGCGCCGCGAACTATTGAGACCGAAGAATTTCGCTGTAGTCAGAATTAGGCCTGAACTGCATCTTTTGCATGCGATTGCGAAAGAGACCAGAGCTCGTCACATGTTCTATAGAATTTCAAAAAAAGGATCATGCTTTACTGTTTCAGATCACTTCATAAGCAAGTTCCAGAATACCTTAACAATGTCATCGCGGTATGCTGCACCTTTTATTCGGAAGATTCCACCTGTCGGGAGGCGATCGACCCCCATTGAAGACAACAGTGCGGGCATGATTTTGCGTACTAATGCAATTTTATTGCTGAAATTCATAGACCAGAGCGTTTAGTTTAAGAATCCACTGGATGCCACCTTGGACCCTTGGGACAATTTGAGTTATTAAGGTCACAGGTCACATAAGGGGATTAGATTTCCAAAGTGCATCAATAAAATCATCAAATATCACAAATCCTTCCTGAAGCCAAAAGGAGCAAAAGAATCAATGGTGATGTGGCTGTACAATGGCTAATAAAGGATATGTCAGGTAAAAATAAGTAAAAGGATAAAAACGAAATCGTTTGTACAGCTAGGCCAGGGTCAAATTTTCAAAATACCCCTACGCAATTGAAATTAGTGCTATATATTATTCTTCCTGATTCAAACATTCTGAAAAGGTATAGTAGATGTTTCCTTGAAAAAAATATTGCTCGAACTTAAACCATCCTACTCTCTGTGTGGCCTTGAACCGTATTTACACCATAACATTTAAATTTGTATTCTGTGGATTTAACAAACTATACCTTTTTTGAAATCTTTAAAAATTTGACCCCGTAAAAAGATTTGCATCATTTGACCTATTTTGACCTATACCTTGATAACTATAGGTATCTAACGGCTACATGACCATTGACTTTTACTCTTTTGACTCAAGAATTTGTGACTTTGCGTAGCTTTTTGAGGCATTTTAGAAATTTAATCTCCTTATGTGACCTGTGACCTCAGTAACTCAAATTGCAGCTAATTGCCTAAGGGTGACCTTGGCACCCAGTAGATTTTTCCTTTAGACAGCCTGGCCTATAAATTTTATCAATAAATTACATTAGTACCCACTTTTTTACGCTTCTCTCCGACTAGCTCAAAGTACCTCACTCAAAACACCAAACTGTGACGAGGCTTTTCAAGTTTGTGGTTCGAAATTCTGGAACCAGTTTCTTGTTAGTATCAGAGAGGCGTCCGTCTCAGTCTTAATTGAACCTCTATTTCCAAAGGACTGTTCTCTCCATTTTATGTCATATGTAAAACGCCGTGCTTTTTATAGAGCCCAATATAAAGACTTTATAGTATTATTATTATTACAACTCAAAGCATTCGACCTATCACTAATTATTTCTGTTCTCAATTCTCATCGTCCTTCCTTTTTCCTATCGATCAACTTGTAGATTATGTGAAAGCATTTTGTTGGATAAGCAGCGCCAAAACCATGCCATTTTATTCTATCACTCTTCCAGCTATAGAGATGGTATGGTAAGTATAGGAGGAGCTTCCGTGTTTCAGATTAACGGCCATCTTAGGGGGTTCAACCATACTTTCACCCAGACCAATGCAATGTGTCGCAGGGTGCACAGAAGGTGAATGTAAAGTTCCTAGATACTTTGCCTCAAAGATGGCCGCTAATACGAACACGATGCCTCTATTTTCTGACGTCTAAAGCCACTAAGGGTCTATACATGCGCCCGCTAAAACGATGATGTACAGACTCCTCATGCGCTTACTTACACTGTAGGGTGGACAAATGACCATCTTTGTTAACGAGTGGATTCTTGGGCCATTTTGGAACTGAATCCGGACGCGAATCTGAAAGCTTTTTGGCTTTTGGCTTAAGATATTTTTTTTTTTTTTTTTAATATTGAAGATAATTTAAGTATCTACATGATGATGCATATTAACGATGCAGATCAATAAGATATTTTCCTATTTCAGGCAAAACACAAAAGGCCTAA
The DNA here is from genome assembly GCA_023653785.1 of Ophioderma brevispina. Taxonomy (NCBI): domain Eukaryota; kingdom Metazoa; phylum Echinodermata; class Ophiuroidea; order Amphilepidida; family Ophiodermatidae; genus Ophioderma; species Ophioderma brevispina. Next base: position 28,651 of record JAMKCH010019937.1, on the reverse strand, counting down.
CTCCTTGTCACTATTAGGCCAAAAATTCCTCAGAAGTTGCCTTATAACGCTAATAATTTTCAAGAAAAACAAACAAGTCATGTCTCAAGGCAAAAAATGTATCTTTACCACATTCATTTCAATACATAGAAAAACCAAACATGGCCAGATCTTGTATGGGTTACGGATGTTGAAAGAGTGTATTGTTTTAAGATTAAGCCTTTATAGCATGTGAATACTTTACCAATTGTACTCGAGTGTTTTCATACCACTAAGTCATTCTATTTATAATAATAAAAAAACAGGCACAATTGCAAACGCTTTTGCAAGAGCCGTGTATGGTTGTTGGTAGGAAGGGCAGTGAATCGTTGTAATTCTCTCAAGGCCAAGCCTGTACATCCGGTTATGTCAGTACTTTCATTGCACTGGGGTATTTGTGTTTTCATACCAAAATATGTGACACTATTTCCGACAAACGACAGTAGAAGAGAACACTTTACAAGAGTTGTTTTCAGTGGCTATGATAATTAAGACCATAGGTGAAATGATTGCAGTGCTTATGAGTGACCTCTGCTCCCTCTGCAAGGTAAAGAACATTTTTCTTTATTTTAGACAATCATGACGTTGATTTGGAAACACCAGATTTAAGAAAGTCATATACCTATGCAGATATCCCAAATTCACATTGACGAATGTACAAACTTAAGCATGTGAAAAGGCAGGTTTACCAACCTAAAATTCATCTGAGGCCATTTCGGCAACTTTGGCTATAGAATCCACTCATTTTGAAGAATCGAAAAAAAGATCCTTTATGCCCAACCATTACGTAGAGCTATTGACATGTACAAGCGCAATTACATTAGGACACACGGGTAGGTGTCACCAAGTTTAAACTAACAACTAAAAAACACAAAAAAAAAACCAAAAAACCATTAAAACAGCCAAGATACAAACACACACACGTGAGTAAGTAACAGAAACAACCTTCCCTGTTGACGCGCGTTTGAAGAGAAATAGCACTAGGTGGCAATATCATCCAATAATCCCTTAACCGCTCGCAATACAAACCAGAGCATGATTTCAACCACAAAAGTATATTGAGACAAATTTCATGTGTAACATATGAAATAAGAAAACGGAAAGGCGTATGAATTAGAAGTACTTCAAACGGTCACTTATAACGATTAGTGGCAAGTACGGAATGGATAGTAGCCAAACTTAATACATAATTTATAGTTATCTCTGTATGTTTTTTTTCTTTTTTGCCTGTAGGAATACGATTGAAGATAATTCACTTATGCAAAGAAATGACGTTTAACGGGATTCTTTTGTTCAAATTCACTTCTGAACACCATTACATCATATCCAACAATTTGCGTTACATGCAATAGCTACCTTCGTGGCCGAGCGGTCAAAGCGTTGGACGTTATTGCTTTAATTTTGGCGATAGTCTATTGTGGTCGTTCGAGTCCGGCAGGGAGCCCACGACTTTCGGCACAGTATAATTACACGAGAGTAAGATCATTTTCTTTACTTACGGTCACCTTGGCCATGAAGTTATGGACTGGAAGTATAATTAATTTATAGTTCAAACATTCCCAAAAACCAACAAAAAAAAAAAAAATAAGGAAAAAAATAGCAAAAAAGCATTAGAACACCCATGATACAAGCAACACACACGTGAGTATATTAGCAGAACAAATTCCTTTGTTGACGCGTGTTGATGATAAAACCATAGGTGGGGAGTATCGTTAACGATCCGCTAAAACTACACGTAATACAATAGCTCAGCATATATTTCAAACCTAAGAAGTATATTTGGTACATTTCATGATGCAAGATATGAATTTAGACAAACGAAACGCGAGTAGAAATTCTTCAAACGGTAATGTATAGCGGTTATTGTGGCAAAATGTGAAACTTAAAAAAACGGTTATCACAGACCTACAGCCTTTATTACCGAATTAATATTGACAAAATTTAGTCACATGTTTTTCTTTTTATCCCTCATGATGTTACTTTTACTTCTAACATTGAAAATAATTGACTTCATACAAAGAAAATCATTTTAACGGAAATTCTTTGGTTCAACATCACTATGAACCCTCACGAGCAATACAACAATTCGTGTCTTATTTTACAGAAGCTTCCTCCGTGGCACAGCGGTCTAAGCTATATGCTCCATTTATTTTACTATTTGGTTGTCCGGGGTTGTTGTCATGTTCGAGTCCGCCTTGCCCCCACTTTCGGCTTATTAAAATTATGCTAGTATGCAGTATTCTTGTGATATTCGGTCTCTTTATTTTTGGTAGACTAACGATCACCCTGACCATTGAAACGATAGGGAAGTATTGTATTGTTATATTCATATTTCATGAAACACCAAGGTGGTCAGTTTCGATTTTACATGAATAGTTCATAACAATAGATATTTGCTTTGAGTATTCGTAATAATATATCTAAAAAGTACTAACTACCTATGACGGACCATGATACAGACAATTATAAAAATCCGGTGATTTCTCCATTTGAACCGAAAATATATCACAAGGAAAATTTCTGCAGTCTATTGTATGAGAAGCAGCTTTCTTTCTTTCATACCAGAGACAACTAGTTAAAAGTTATATGCAAAGGAAACGATCTAACCTAGGCTCCTGGACACGAGTGTAAGCGGGGCCTAGACAAACACACAAATCTGCGATGTAATTCATTGCATTGTCAGATCCCCTATAATCAATTGCATAATCATAATACCACATCTAAATTTCGTTGAAACTTCCGTGATGTGTTTAAAGGGGGAAACATAAACAATTCGCCCGAATATTCTGGTAAGCTACCTTTGATGGCCTATTGGTCAAGATAAGGAAATTATTGATTTTTCTTTGGGTTTTCAGTCCGGTTTCGAGTCCTTTCGAGCTACCATTTCGACTTAATTGATAATGTTTTTATATATAGTAAGTCTCACTTGGTGCCTATCATTCTTTTTAGTTTTTAGTGGAGATGATTAATTTCATGGATATAAAGTAGACATTCAATTACTGAAAGGTACTGATTTTTTATTGAAGATTTTCATTAATTATCATCGTCAATAACCTCGGAACGTTACCCAGTTCATATAGATTCACACATCCATGCACACAATGTAGTGAGGCATGTGTATTCTGTTCTAAATAAGTATATTACAAATATGTTCTCTAACAAAAAATGTCCGCTGGCTAGATCGGGTTGCGTACATTCCCGAAAGATTTTACAGGTATTTCACAAAATTACATAAATTGATTCGAATTTTCAGTAAATTAATGCCAAAAAGCTAAGATGGTATGGTGAAATTCATGCGTTGCTTTGTTTGTAAATTTTACCTGTTCAGACTACATTTCCTATTTTTGCAGAGACCACTTTCAAGGAAAAAGCATGAATTCAGCACTTTTTGCTGTCAATGTAGTGTTTTTTGATTCTTTTCAGCGTGGTTTGGGGTTTTCCGGTTTCGCCAGTTTAAAGTATTCTGAGTATGCATCTTTATTATTATAAGCTTATCGTAAAATTAACATGCGGTTTCCTAGATTCCCCCTGTCCTGTTGGTAAAAAACGTCTTTTTTCCTAAATGCAAAGCATAACTCATTCTTTCTTTTAAAAGTAAAAACCAGTGTATTATCCCAAAAGGGACAAATGACAATATCATTTCCACAATTTTATGCCCTTTTAATTACTAATTTTTTTTTTTGAAAAAGCTTAAATTGCCGAAACTTTCAAATCTGACTATCTCAGTAACTGAAGGAATATTAATGTCAAAAAACGCTAAAGTTTTTATTTTCACACCTATTATATTAAATTTATATAAAAGCTCAAATTTTGATAGCTATTTGATGTTCACAAAATAAGGAATCTACCAAAAAAACGTTCAACATAAAAACCAATCACCAAGTTTTAAAAAGAGTACGAGCGTAGAAAGGGTAATAAATGTTAAGAGAAGCACCAAGTATACTCAAGGCGTCTGCCCATTGGCAAACTTGGTCCCATTCTTCTACAAATTGCAAAGACATAATCATTTTTCCCTCCCACCATCACCTCCAACAGCCCAATTAATTTATAGTCTTTCAATGCTAGAGGTGCTAATGCAATAATGCCGGGTTCAAAACACCCCTCTTCATACGTGATACAACCAGAGCAGCGGGATCTTCCTATGGTCTTTAGTACCCTTCGTCCTGGTAGGGTTATCTCACGAAAGACGGTACAATACCCAAAACTACGTGGTGTTCTCTCATCCAGAACTCATAACCAACATACCTTGTACCTTCTATAGAACAGTCGACTGCAGACCCGTCGAAACACATTTTCATTGGGAGACAATTGATGTTACCAGGGAAATGGGCTTTATTCCGTAGTGATCCTCTCCAACCACATGACATCAAGCACGGAAAACAAACGTCAACTAATAAATACAAATTTGAAGTATTCAAGTCAGAACAAGACCCCTTTACAGTAATATGAATACAATTCCAAACTCAAACTGCCAATCTAACCTTAAGGACAAATGCAGTTGGATTTATTTAATCAACAATTTTGTCTATGATCTGGTTCCTTTAATGAATGTCACAAACGTTTTTTTCTCATCAAAGAAATTAGAATTGAAGAAATGGGACCAAGGTTGCCAATGGGCAGACGCACTTTGAGTATACTTGGTGCACTCTTAACATTTATTAACGTTATACGGCTCGTACTCTTTTTACAACTTGGTGGTTTTTTTTGTACGTTGAACGTTTGTGTTTTTTGGTAGATTACCTTTCGCAGAAATCATGGGTTTTCTTTCATACCACCATTTCACCATATTGCTGATTCATTCTTCCCCTTGAATTCAATAAATATAGAAATTTAATCACATCTGGACTTTAACAATTTCATGTAAAGGGAGTAGCAGCGATAAGGCGAATGATTGAAAATTGTGGAAATGAATGTATTTTTTTAAACTTATAATCAGATATTTTACCCAAACTTCATATAACTGGCTTTAAAAATGTAGAAAGAAAACCACCAAATATTAAAAAATAAAGCATTTGAGGAATTTTTTCATAATACATAACGTCTCCCGCAAATAGACATACAGCGACGACATCTCAAAGTCTGCACTAAACAGTTGATGGTGGTTTACACCAGTACGTAACAAACAAAGATCAATAGTGTTTGTGTTTTGAGGTCAAACTGTATTGATCATGGTGGCCCAATATACGCTGAAAATCTGTGATAGTTCACCGGCAACAGGCTTTTTTTGATCTCAAGTCGGAATTTGTGATACGCACGTATAGAAATTACAGTACTCCGACAAAAAGTACTGCTTGTTCTTTGATACACGGATTTCAACAACCACTTGCAGGTATGTTCGCATATCCAGGCCAGTGACAAAAATGTAAAAATATGAATTTTTATGATTTTTTTCGATGTTTCGGATTAGCAAATGCGCTGCTCGATCCCACTTTGCTTCCAGAACCACACTGGAGTTCATCATGCAAGTGAACCGTTGGATTTGGCACAATCCCTTATAGCTTATGGTTTACACCCGGTGGTTTACAACATTGCCTAGCCCAGGTCTAATGAAGCACATAACTCTGCGTTTTTTTTTCCATACAATCAAAAGCCTCGGGCCATAACTTTGATCCAGAGAAAGTACTCATCCTTTAAATATAAATCTGGGAAGAGTCCGCACAACATCCCTAAACCAGGAAGGTGGACTACGTTTTCTCCAATCACATGCGTGGGACGGGGCACTGAGGGGATATCTCTCAATCCAAAAAGAGTGTTTCGACTTTCCTGGATTAAAGTTTGAAAAAAATGAAACCTTTGTCCCACTCTGCTTAGGGTTAGAGTAAGGATTAGGACTTTACATATCCTAACCCTATCCCTGATTCTAATTTTAATTAACCTTATACTAATTTTAAAAAAACTGATTAGGCCGCAAGTATAGTGGTGATATTTACTCTCTTCCAATCTTTAGTTTCCATGGTAGAATTCTTAGATGCTGCTCATGGCAAGATTCCACGTTGCATGAATCAGTTTTGAAGAGCCTCAACATCTTTGCTTAGGTGCAAGTAAACGAGAAATTCAGAGACAAATATCAGATTTGGTATAGGCCGCGATGAGGTAAGCCAAAATACTAAAGAAAAGAAAATATTTGACACAAATATATATATATTTGACACAAATTATACCATGTGTAATGATAAAGAGACATTTCATTATTTGCTGTTGTTTGTTTAGTAAAACTACACTTAAGGTGCCAGTATCCTCGACATTTAGCTTATAATCTTCTCGAAGTGTTTTTTCCTTTTTCTCCATTTTCAACATATCTTGATTATTCATCCAGTTGTAATTCAATAAAATAATAGAAATTTAATCAAATACTGGACTTACAATTTTGCATGTTAGAGGGATTAGCAGCGATAATGCGAGAGGATTGATAAATTGTGGAAATGTATTTTTTTTAACTTATAAATCAGGGATATGTGTGTACAACTTCATATAACTGCTTTAATGTAGAAAGAAACCACCAAATAGTGAAAAAATAAAGCATTTGAGGAAATTTGTCATACCGTCTCCCGCAAATAGACATACAGCGACGCCGTCTCAAAATCTACACTAAACAGCTGGTTGCGGTTTACACCAGTACAGAATAAACAAAGATCAATAGTGTTTGTGTTTGAGGTCAAACTGTATTGATCATGGTGCACAATATCACGCTGAAAATCTGTGATATTCACCGGAAAAGGCTTTTTTGATCTCAAGTCGGAATTTTGATACGCACGTATAGAAATTACAGAATCAGACAAAAAGTACTGCCTTGTCTTTGATACACGGATTTCAAGCCAACCACTTGCAGGTTATGTTCGCATATCCAGGCCAGTAACAAAAATGTAAAAATATGAATTTTTATGATTTTTTCGATGTTTCGGATTAGCAAATCGCTGCTAATCCCACTTTGCGTCCAGAACCACTGGACTTCATCAGGCAAGTGAACCGGTGGATTGGTCAATCCCTTAGAGATAGGGTTTACCCCGGGGGTTTAGCAACATTGCAGACCCAGGTCTAATGAAGCACATAACTCTGCGGTTTTCAATCACATCAAAACCTCGGGCCATAACTTTGAACCAGAGTAAGTACTCATCCTGGATAGATATAATCTGGGAAGAGTCGAACAGCCATCACTAAACAAGAAAGGGGGACTACGTTTTCTCCTATCACGTGCGTGGGACGGGGCACTGAAGGGGATATCTCGCAATCGCAAAAAAAGTGTTTCGACTTCCTGGATGTAAATTTTGGAAAAAATGAAACATATTCCCACTCTGATTAGGGTTAGAGTAAGGATTAGGGTTAGGACTTTACAATCCTAACCCTAACCCTAATCCTGATTCTAATTTTAACCTTAATACTATTCTAAAACTGATTAAGGCCGCAAGTATAGTGTGATATTTTACTCTCTTCCAATCTTTAGTTTCCATGGTAGAATTCTTAGATGCTGCTCATGGCAAGATTCCAACGTTGCATGGAATAAAGTTTGAAGAGCCCAACATCTTTGCTTATGGTGAAGTAAACGAGAAATACAGAGACAAATATCAGATTTGTATAGGCCGCGATGAGGTAAGCCAAAATACTAAAGAAAAGAAAAATATTTGACACAAAAATATATATATTTGACACAAAAGTATACCATGTGTAATGATAAGAGACTTTTCATTTATTTGCTGTTGTTGTTAGTAAAACTACACTTAATTTTGCCAGTATCCTCGACATTTAGCTTATAATCTTTCTCAGAAGTTTTTTCTCCAAAGTTTGATATTTTTATTATATTTTTCTCTACATGTAATTTGCCAACTGTTGTAAATGATATATAGTTTTATCAGCATATCCTTTATTAATATTAGAAACGCATAACTTTTATGATTGCCTTTTTCCACAAAATGTATGCCACCATTCGTGGATCACCACTGGTACTTCGAGTGTCAGTTTCGCTTTCTCTCTCTTATAACAGTCGCGGTTGTTTGCAGTTGGAAGAGAAATGAGAAGAGAAAGACAAGTTGGAAATTAGATCATTTGCAAAATCTTCAACACAGACCTAATAAGAATACAGGAACATTTTTGTTCCTCGACCGTTAAAACCGCTAAACCCTCATGGCAAGACTTTCGACATTTTGGAGGTGCCGTTAGATGTGAAAGCCTTTGTTGATGATCTAGGTTAATTGGGATAACATTGTGACATGCGAATACAAACAATTATCGATCAACAACCTAGCTTAGTGGATCACTGATTCAGATTTGAGAAGTAGGAATAAAAAGAAAGCATGAGAAAGAGCTAAAACATGTCAAAATCATAAGCTGATTTGGAAGAAAATCAAGATCTTAAAGCAATAATAGCACATTTTTTGAAGAGTGCCCCCAATATTTCAAAAATATAGAGATTTTTACACGGTTGCATTGGTAACTGGCTAGTAAACTATATCTGGGAATGGTTAAGCTCGAAGATGTCTATGTGTCGCAAACGAAGGGATTTTGTATTAGAATAATTAATATCGAAGATTATTCCGTCATACATGCATAACGTGCATAACGGAATAAAGCGTGTAATCCAATGGGAGTTCTGTTTCGTTTCGTTTCGCAAAATACAGTAAGCCTAATTTAACGGCTACTGGAAATGGCTTTCCAATATGAAATAGCCGGGAGATAGCGCCATGTACCTCCCTACGCTCATCCATGTGTTGTTTTATTGGTTCAGGCAAGTCAAGTTAGAGGTCATTTTCTTGAGAGGTCTATTTTATCATGGACGGACATAACCTTAGCATTTCCAGCTCTGCCGTTAAGTACAATCTGGTATCCCTATTCTAATTACAATCGCCTATTTTATGATAAATACGCATTTTTTAGCATTCTCGTTCGCAGGTGTAGTTTCCTAGACAATTATGAACATAACTTTGGCAAATATATCAAATTTTGAAAATTGGGGGCGCTCTTCAAAAATATGCTCTTATTGCTTTAAGAGATAGAATTAACGACTTGCGAAAACTTTAGAGGCTAATAATCTTCATTAACAAATTAGTGACAACAGAAGCAGTCCTTTGTTAAACTTTAAAACACGAGAATATCAGAACATTATTCCTGTTGTTAAAAGTGTAGCCTTGATTTAGGCACTCTACCAACTTCATTCATTGGATCACACGTCATATACAAATGTGACAGATCATATTAGGCAGGAATCATGCGACAAGTGGAGCATATTCACCCTCCCTAAAGCTAAAAAAGTAGCAATACCATATGGAGAGAATTCACTCTGTCAAGCACCTAATTTGAGGTCTCCATTTTTGTTCCAAGCTTCCTCTAGCAAGTTCAATAAGTTCACTCAGGCAGAGCGCCTTGTTCAATCTGTCGTATTTGCAAGAATTTTATGGGAGTTTTATTGAAAATGTATTGTAATGTTGTCCGGAGAACTTGTAATAGTCTTGTAATCAAACACTTCACAATTGGGTGGAAGTTTTGTAAAACCGTGCTGGCAGGACTATAGTCATCAATCTTACGGGGCAAGCCCAACTGGAAACTATCATTTTCGTAGAATATGAAGGGAAAATGTATGCTTTAAGGTCTTCAAATGCCATATTCACATTATCCGCAGGGAAAATGGCCAAAGTCATATTAAACGCATATATTGTGATCAGCATTCAAAATCATGAATAGCTCCACTCTGGAACGATTATCACAACTTATGCTTCAGGAGAAGTGTTGGTCAAAATCTTATATAATCTAACTGGCTCTTCCCCTGTTTCTGAATAATTTTCATTTGAAGTATTGGCTGCCATCGCTGTCACTGAATGCACGGGATGCTGTCATTGGAGGGTGAGTAGCTGTGAGTGCTTTGGCTTTTTTATGGCGTTATTGGCGTAACCTTGCAAGAGTATTTGGTTGTCTTGGATAGATGTGGTGTATTAGATTACACCTGAAGTGGATAAGCCGAATACGCCGTCTTTATGTAATAAGATGATGATTTACTATTTTCTATCGTGCACGACAGAAAATCAAAGCATGGTTTCTATAAGGACGATTACGATAGCAGGTAAGTCTGCGGTTTTCTTTTGTACTTGTTTGTCCAATAAACCTTCGAAAGGTTCTTTTAATGCGTATCCTCAAAAGAAAATCTCCTCCTGTCACTTTAAATGTGCTGATATCTGGAGTGTATGATGTAAATCATGCATAGAGTGTGCAGTATAGCTCAACATGAGAGCAAAATGAGAGGTCAGAGAGGATATATGCCACTACACAGCAATATTATACCCCGTACTCTTCCAAAGTTGGTTGTGTGCATATCGCGTTGGGCTGGATACGACAGGCTGTCCTGATCTTGAGAATCAAGACCTTGAGGTCAGAGCTTTTAAATCTCAAATCCACTGGAATTGATAGTTTTACCAAGATTTGTAATGACCTAATTATGAAAATTTATTACCACATAATTAAAACATACGGGAATATATTTCACAGAGAACGCCCCACAAGAAAAAAGAGCATAGAGTAAGGTCAATGTCAAAGTACTAACTCTTTGCTGACCCTCGATTATATTATTATTTAACAGAGTCATGAACTACTGTGGTAAACCCTGTAACAGGATTCTGGAAGCCTACCAGAAGACTGGTGATGTGGACTCGGCACGCGAAGAATTCGTAAGTGTTTTCTCATTCAAATGTTAAAGTACAATGTACTTATATACAAAACATAAGCAGAAGAACGATTTCCCGTCAGTTTAATGTCCAACAAACCCGTGAACCGGAACAGAGGCTTGCGAAGCTTATTCGAACCAGTTACTTTCGTATCTAAGCTCGAATGTCACTAAAATCGTCAAGGATGATTTCACCACTGAAAGAAAATTTGAGGAGGGGGGAGGAGGGGAAAGGAGGAAAAGGGGTTCTTATCCACAATCGTGCGTCTTCATTTTATACAAATCAAATATTATTTTAATGTTCGGGTGAGTTCACAGGGTTTCGTTTACATAGACGGCTCGATCATTATAACTAAGTCGAAGACAAGCATTTAACTTGTATTATATGAAAGATAATTGTCACGGAAATACTTGTGGGTTGAAAAATTTGAAGAACAAACTTATCCATGGTTTCAAAATGCAACAAAACTAGCATATTGATAAAAATTTGGCTGAAAATCATCTTTGGTTTCGAAATCCATAAATCTAGGAAAATTGGTCAAGAATCCAAAATTGCGGATATGCAATAAATGATCAGGGCCGAACCCTGTGAGTTATGCAATTAAAGGTGGGTGACCCGTTCATGGTCAGATTTTTCAAAGGACTTTTGCCCCTCATATGGAAGCATATCACACAAAACATCGATTACAAATTTTGAGTTAAATCGGTCCAGCCGTTTGGATAGTAGAAAAAAATGTGTAATAACTGGCGTATGTGACATTGTGTGTGAATTAATGAGGTCGACCACATTTGGACATGTTTAAGTCATAACATCATAAACATTTCCCTGGCCTTGAATTTCACTGAGGTGATGATAAAACTGGGAACTTTCTGATCCCAAATCTTAATTTTGATGGATTAAAGTGGGTGACGAGGTTGTAGGTCGGATCACCTGACTCACCCACCTTTAAACCAACAATTCCTGCGAATATTTGGCCCGGTGCTCTTCCGTAGCTCAAATTCCTTTGTTTCTCAGGCAAATGGTCACGGGCCATCTCTGACAATTGCTGTATAGTTCAAATAGTATGAACATAACGTGATGTTTGTTTAGATTGCAAGTTAATATACAAATTAAAATCCCGCAAGAATTAACATACCATTTGCGACCCCATTTGCTTGCCAGCAAGATGAGTCTTATCTATAACGTTGGTATATATAGAGATGGATCGCTTTTACTATTTTTCTAAATTTTGCCCTACCACTCTTGAGTCGTATTTTCCCAATTGAGCTAAACTTTGGGATATTTTTGGGGAAAGTGTAAAATTTATTATCAATTTGGCCCAAAACCTGCAGCTCTGGTATAACTGCACACGGGTCCCATTTTTGGTGAATTGCTGTAGACATGGGTCCTAATTCCGGACTCTCGGAGAATGTCCCTACCCAATCCAAATTTGAGAGCCCCAAATGCGTGCGTTTCTTATTTATTTTTGTTTATTTTCTTCTATTCTTACAAACTTGTTATTTCTTCTTTGTTTTATGATTTCAGTACAAAATCCTAGCGCTATTCAGAGTAATGAACAATGCCGTTAAAGGTAGGTTTCCATTTCGATTGAATCAAGTTTCAGTACACTAGATTTCGTAAAAAAAATGAGTTCACAGGCTTGGTGCCTGTGATCGGAATTCCAATTGACAAGTTAATATGAAAATGTGCCTTTTTTACACGTCCATTTTTAGAGGGAATCCAAAACACTAAAGTAGGTATTCTGAAAGGGAGACTAACTTTAGACCTGGGTTTAAACCAGGGTTAGTCCTACAAGAGGGGACTTTTTTCCTTTCAAAATACCTGTGAAAGTTACATGTAGCGGGTAAGAAATTCCTCATGATGTGCTGGAACATCCCATCCAATAATGATTTTCTCACCCGTTACAGTACACTTTTAGAGTATGTTGTAAGAAAAAAGGTCCCTTCTTGTAGGACTAACCCTGGTTTAAACCCAGGTCTAAAGTTAGTCTCCCTTTCAGAATACCAACCTAAGACTATTACTTGTATTGATTTCTTAGGTATCGACCTTGTAACTACAACAACTAAGTATTTGATGGCACTCTCCCGTTTGGATTTGGGTCCATGCAGACTCCCTAATCCGAGAACCGAGATTGACGGCTGAACAAAAAGAGTCTATCAAGAAAGAATTGAAACCATAGGTTTCTTCGAGTGGATCAATATAATAATACATTCACATTTTGCTAATATAATCGAGTTCTTCCACGGCCAAAAATATTGTATCGCCGTTTCAGTTTGTGTCATAGAATACATGATAAAGAAAAAGCTGAAAAAAATAAAAAACTTAAAAAAAGCAAAAAATATTATTATATAGATAATCAAGAGCTAGATGGCGTTCGTGAATAACCGAGCTGGAGCGCCTTGACTTTGGATTTTAACATCGGTCGAGGTCGGCCGCAGGCCGCGAGACCGATGTTAACCAAGTTAAGCGCGAACGCTTTTTCTTTTTACGAACGGCCATCTGCACATTGATTATATAGCATACACTTAGAGTATAATATAAAATAACATTTTTAAAACAATATTTTTTGGTTAAAACATCTAAAATTAGAGGAGAACGAAATATTTATCGCAATTTTTAACTTAACATATTTAAAACACGTGCCTGGGTCACCGTCTATTGACGAACGTTTCACCACCCAAGTCCAATGGTTGGATTGATTGCTCTGGCCATTACCTTCGAAGTGACAAAGCTATTAGTATTAGACGCTATAACTTGCCAATCGATTAATTGATTAGTACTTTGCTAAATACGAAGCAATTATATCATGTATTTAAGGTTTATCCTTGGAGTAAATTTGAATGAAAAAATCAACCAAGCTATCGGAAAAAGACTATTAACCCTATCATCCTTGAACATATTATTATTTCGTGCAGAACTTACAAAGAGTTATCATTGTTTTACCACATTTATTTTCGCCATTTGAAGTGCAATGCATAGGGGTTTGAAGATGAAAAACAACAATAAACCAATCTTGATCTGGTGACCGTCACTTTTATAGTCTATTTTTAATTATGTACGTATCTTTATGTGTATTTTGTGATGTCCGACATTTGTGGAAGCAGCATTTGATTTCCAAATGGAAATGAGGCGTCGGATGGGGAGCTTCTTCAAGCTTGATCCCAATGTTGAACTACTTATGGGGGGGGGGGGGGTACCCTCTATAGTAACCCGTGTGTGGTCAAATCTTAATGTTCAATGGAGTAGGTTTTTGTTATTTGTTTTAATTTTTTTTCTTTTTGCATTACCCTAAAGGAATTGTCAGTTCCTGCATACACATTTTAAAATACAGTATGAATCAAATATCTGAATTATACAGTATTTGCTGTTGAAAAATACTACATTGTGTCATGTTCTTTATGAGAAAATGTTTGATGTAAAGACCAAGCAATTTTTAAAGTTTATTTCAGGTTCATACCAGTCATGTTTTCTACATACATAGGTTGCCTAGTTTGACACCATAGATTGTATTTAAGTTTTGCCTCATATATATTTACAGATCGCGCCGCTGTATATAATTTTCAGGACATTGTATTTCTAGAACCATTACCGTGACCCGCTTGTTCAGTTGTGACCCCGACTTCCGAGTGTCCATGTTCTTAAAAATACAAGCTCTAGAGCTGTTATTAAAAATAACGCCCTGGTAGCCTTCTCGAACCCGATTCGGAGTCGATAAACGCACGGGAACATAGATAACACAAAAGACGCTAGCCACGAGAAGTGTATTTAAATTTAAACAAACACTAACATGTGATTTAGAGGGAAAGTTTTGTTTTTTGAAAATCGAGCCTTAAGTTTAGATAACATCATGACGACTTTACTCTTAGCTAGAATATTTCATACCTCTAATTTTAAAAGTAGGGATTTTTGTTAACAAATGAAGTAAAAGCATAGATAAAATTACTGGTTGAAACGTAAACCTATGCCTCACTTTGGTCCTCAATCCACTAAGTTTGAAATGAATTGGTTGAATAAATCTTGATTTTTATAGGCGGTTCTTTTGGGCCAGCACAATAGCCAGTGTTTGTAAGTTTTAATTTATCAGGGTCGTAGTTTGGTTTCTCTAGCAAAACCTTCTGCACTACTTCATGAACAAAGGGACACAGTGCATGAAACAAATATTCAGACATAATGAAATGGAGCCTACTAAATCCACTTGAAACAAATTTGAAAACATTAGGGTGTATATTTATTAATCTTTACCTGGAAATGTCCAGTATGGCCAAGAGATAACAAATATACATCCTTGTCGTACCTGGAAAACTAAGTAGTTAAACTTTCAAAAATAAAATCATATATGTAAATATACCGTTCTGATCCTATCCGGAGGGAAAGCGAAATGACACCTTTCGGACCTAACACCTATATATAGATAATATCTATCGCTCCTCTACCAACCCTGGCTTGATAGATCAGTTGGTAAGAGCGTCGTGCAAGTAATACGAAGGTCGCCGGTTCGAATCCGGCCAAGCGGACATGTTTTTCCCCAACACTAACGTGCACTGGCCGTCTCCAGGGAAAGATTAATAAATATACAACAATTTGTAAAAAAAAGGAAAACTAATATTATTTTCCTTTTAGCTTCACTTCTCAACCAAGAATGCTGACATTACTGTCAGCATTTGGTAGACGTTTCAAAAAGAAGTCTCAAGGATGCAAATGAGGTATTGTCATTTCCGTCAAGCGCTTCTGCACAACATCATACAGCGGATGACTGAATCAATTGTAATACTTCATTTGCACCCTTGGGACTTCCATGAAACGTCTACCCAACATTTTATCAAACTTGAAAAGCATGCAGTCATCAACTCACAGACCATTGCTTATCTTACTATACTTAAGACAATGTCTGAATCCCGGTTTGAATGCTTTTTAATTGTGTCATAAAACATGCTATCACAATCGAACTTCTTCACAACATCATAAGATCATATTGAAAAGCGCGCCACTGCTTATATAATTAACCTTGGTTGGGTCACTTGTATAGCGTTATACCAAAGCACAGAAAAGTCAAACAGGTTGGCCCTTGGCCAAAATCTCAAATTACGTTTTATTGTGGTTGTGGCAATTACCGACCCTGGGTCACTAGTGACCCTGATGAATTCATCAGACTTGTACGGAATAAACTGCAGAATTAATTTCGGCGCTAATTGTCAGAACCCATTTTATTCTCATTTTACTCAGAATTATTTCCTATACACTTACTACAATTTGTGTTGCAATAGATCAAATTCCATATTAGCGAAAAAGTCAGTGGTTTAGTTCTGACATCGTCTTTAGTGTTCT
The DNA here is from genome assembly GCA_023653785.1 of Ophioderma brevispina. NCBI lineage: Eukaryota > Metazoa > Echinodermata > Ophiuroidea > Amphilepidida > Ophiodermatidae > Ophioderma > Ophioderma brevispina. The sequence goes on along the minus strand of JAMKCH010019937.1, from coordinate 12,662 downwards.
TGACGGTGTTAATATGCACGAAGTAAACCACACACCTTCAAAACATTTACCATCCATGACATCGTTCCATTATACCGTTTTGCTAGTTCCGATATTCTGTATTTTCATTCACTTCACGTGGGCTATCGGAACCTCTTTCCGGGTTTCCCCTGATTGTACATGCACGAACTCGTGCAGTAATTTGTTGGAATAGCTCACATGACAGGCATTGTGCATGGTGTGACGTCGTAATTAGCACGTGCCTCGATTTGTTTTGGTGGTTTGAGGATTCTTCACAGTTCTACAAGCGGTACCCGGCGGCAAACCTAGATTCCATTATTGTTGAGTGTCCTATATACACTGTAAATTCTGCCAGATCCGAATATCTGAATTTGACGAAACTTGGTATGTGGGTAATGGTGGATGCAAGTAAAACCTTGCTTTGTGTCATCACTATTCATGCATATTAATGAGTACATTTGTTCCTGCCAGGGGAATCTTGCAAGTTAAACTTGCGGTACTTTTAATCTTTGTAACAAGATGAACACTTTGGTTTTCTTTTTACAGCATGTCGTGCATTTTTCATTTTTGACCCCCTGTATTATGGACCTACACCACCTGGATTCTGCCCACACTTTCAGGGCCGCCGAGAGAAATTGCGGGCCCGGGGGAAAAATTGGAGTTACGGACCCCCTTTACCAACTTCGTTTTCCAGAACCCCATGGGGGGGTTGAAGTTACAGTGGCTGCAAAGCGGCCATGACGCGGCGCGTCGGTGTGGGAGGCCAAAAAAAACCCAACAAGTTTGTCTCAGAAGAAATGTTAAAAATCGCAATGCGAAATGCGGTTTTTTTAGAAAAACGTTAATGCAAAATTTCAATTTCTCGGCCAAATTTTCATTTTTTTTCTGAATATTTTCATTTTTTTCTGAATTTTTTTTACAAAGTCAGTAAAACCTAAAAAAAATTATGCACTCAAAAACCAATTTTAAACATAATGCGTGCGATCTTCTGAGACATTTTCTTTTCTTGGCCTAATGGGTTTTTTTTAATTATTCATGTTTTGTTTATGGAAACGGCCCAGGGGGTGGGTGCGGGAGGAGGTGTCCCCTTCCCGCGCGAAGCGCCGAAGCCTTGCAATGTTTACTTTCCAAAACACATTTTCTCATGAAAATTTGATAGAAACAAATAGAAATTAGTAAGTGTTTCACTTTTTAATGATGGATGTATGATAAACCGTTTCTAAAAAGTAAAATATAGCTGATGGTTTTAGTTTTATTTCAAATAATAATATAAAAAGTGTTCATGGAGAGGAAGGGCCGGGGTGGGTGCAAGCACGAAGCGCGGAACCCTTGCAATGTTCACTTTCCAAAACACATTTTCTCATATATATTTGATAGAAACAATTTGAAATTGGTATGTAGTCCACTTTATAACTCATGACCAACCGTTTTATAAAACAAAATCTTAATTGTTTTGTGAAATTTCTCAAACTAAGAGAGGCCCTGCACTAAATTTATTAACCGCGCGTAGCGCGAAAAAAAAATGGAAATTTCGTGGGTTACAGAGTATTTTCTCAACGTAAGTAGGTATCATTGTCGCAGGAGGAGAAACGGGCTCCCTGTATCCGCCAATGTTCTCTCTCTCGCTCTCTCTCTCTCTCTCTTTCCATCCCCATCTCTCACTTTTTCTCCCTCTCTGACTTTTGTCATAGCCGCAAGGGCTGAACATTTTTTAGGAGCTCCTAGGTTCCCGGGCCCCCTAGGACCCGGGCCCGGGTCAATTAACCCCCTTGACCCCCTTCTCGGCGGTACTGCACACTTGAGAACGAGTGCACCGCTATTTTTTTCATTAACCTTCATAGAAGACATCCACTAAGAGAGGGAACCTTTGCTCACAATGGTCACGAAACAATTGCTTCAGATGGCCCAACTACTATGCTAGTATCTGATTTATTATCCTTTTATTCCATGGCCTTAAAGTTGGCGGGAAGGGAAAATGCATGGAATCGCATTTTGGCTAGAAGATCCAATTTTGAAATTGCAACCCCTCGCATTAGACAGCGATATAATGCGAGAGAATCGAAAAATGTGGAAATGTATTTTAACTAAAAAATCAGGGATAGTGTATACAATTCCATATAACTGCTTTAATATTAAACAACCACCAAATAGTGAAAAATTGAGGAAATTTTGGTCATATAAACCGTCTCCCGCTATAGACATACAGACAAAATCTACACTAATAGCTGATTGTGGTTTACAACCATTACAGAATAAACCAAAGATCAATAATGTTTGTGTTTGAGTCAAATTGTATAGACTGATGCATAGATATACGCTTAAAATTTGGGATGTATTTACGGGAAAGGCTTTTTTGATCTCAAGTAGGAATTTTGATACTAACGCGTACAGAAAAATTACAAAATCAGATAAAAAGTACTTGGCCCTTGTCCTTTAATAAATTACGCGGATTTCAAGCCAACCAATTCAGGCTAATGTTCGTTAAATCCATGCCAGTAAACAGAATTACGAAAATGAGATGTTTATTGAAATGATTTTTTCCATTTGCTTACACTATTAAGTGCGAGTTGACTATAAAAAAAAACCCTATGTTTATTCTGTCTGCAAAGTATTTGTAGATAATAATAAAACCCGAATGCACATTTGATAGGATCAAAAACAACGAAGACCCCTTTACTGTAGGGGTAAACGGTCATTAAAACCTAAAAATCCACCAAGCGTAATCTCAAACACTTGAAGCTAATTGCCACTTTTCAGTCTGCAATAATTCCGCTGCCTACATCATATTACCGGATATCTTTACCACCCCCTTATAATGTCCCTATCTTCTGGTTTGGATGTTATTTTTTTATGTGCAATAATATTTTTATTCTTCCAATGAGGCCTAGACTATCATTTCGAGGGTTGACAAACAGAATGACGTAACTCACTTTTTGGTGATTTTGAGGTTTAACTTAACCCCGGGGGGGGGGGGGTGTTCTCAGGGTTTTGTTGGGTTCCCATACTCGTTCCAGGGGTTTCTGAAAGTGACCCTAACGGACCAAATTTCAGTTAAAATATACACTTAACGGGACCATATTCAGTTTAAATATACCCTTTTGTTTCGATGAAAATATACCCCTAACGGTACCATTTCTTTGGTATAATTATACCCCATATGCGGGACCTGCTTTCAATACGTGAATAAAAATAAAAACCTTTTAAAAGACCCATATATGAGAAAAATAACACTTGTACCACTGGTAAGAAACTTTACACACTGCAGGATTATTCTATAACTGAAATGTTAAAGTTAATTTTCCCATTTTTTTCAATGAGCCCGTCACAATCACAACCGATTTGATACCCCTAGCGGGACTAGAACTTGATTATTGTGAATTTGAATACCCCTAGCGTTAGTCCCGCATTTGCAAGCTAGTCCCAGGCCTCTTTTTTTGGAACGAGCATGGGTTCCCCACCAAAATCCAAGAACCCCTCCCCCCGGAACTTAACATGAGCCTTAACTCAGTCTACTTTCTATTGCCTATAAAGCAAAATAACACTTCACCACATCTCAATTGTGCACACTTTGTTTACTAACAGAACCTTAACTCAGATTACGACCTTCTGATTGGTAACTGTATTTGGGCAAACAATGAGTTGAGGCTTCCATATCTTGTCACAATTGCCAGAATTGCAACAGCTTTTTAGCTCCCTAATCCCCAAAAAACTTCTATTGATGCTTTCTTTTAAACATTCCAAAGGGATGGCATGCTTAAACATCTGATTGAAATAAGGTGTCAATCATATGCATGATTGAAGATGTAACTCACAGATTAACGTTTCATTTACCGTCAGAAGAACGTAACTCAGCACTTAAAAGAAATATTAAAACAGTTCTTTAATTCTGCTGTTCAATAATTTAATTGTTCTGTTGTTTACATAAAGTTTCTATAAATGTTTTTGCTTACAGTACCATATATGAGCTTTTATGAGATGGATAATTTGAGTAAGGAATAGATTTGCTTAGTAGAAAATATAACAGCACATTCTCAAAAGGTAGTATTTTGAGTTAAGGCTTTCCGATTTGGTGTCACCTTTCGAGTTATGCACAATTGAGACATTTCATATTTTCTGAAAAATGTGCCAGTGCCCGTCATCAAAAACTTGCATGAAACAAATTGATTACACACTGGCATTGGGTATTTTGTCATTACTGCACAACAGATTATATATCATTTCACTGCTGCATCATCTCTGTTTTTGTTGCGCTCTGCAATTTTTGTTTACTGCCTTTAACGAGTTCCTCCTTGGGTAGTAACTAAATCGATAGGCGGGCAATTCCTGTAGTTTCCCCTTCTGGTGAACCGGGCTAAGATTGAAATGGCGGCAGTTTCCTCGTATCAGCTTATTCTTAGAAATTTAAGTACAAGGGCTTAGGTTCTTTTTATATAGAAAGAATACGTAAAATTCATATTATGTGATATGAGTAGTACCGTTTTTGTAGACTGTCTCACGATGTTCGACTTTATCTGTCTAGATAAGATTGTTTTATTCAGATCTAGTAAAAACCAGGGCGTTTTTTTGTTTAATTCTCAAACGATGTTTACACTAAACGGTTGGGTTAGGCCTAAACTGTGGTTACCTAAACGCCTGTTTTAAAAAACCGCAGGTTCATAAATATTTTTAAAACATCTTTGCTCACCCATGGTATTTAAACGCCGTAAATAATATCCACCGAAACTGTGACTTATCTTCGCCTATATCATTACGTATGTGGCCGGGACAATATTTATATTTCAGACAATGCCTTCCGTAGTTGTAAATGCAACGCAAGAAGCCCACGGGTATTTCAAGAATGTCACGTTACTCAAGGAGCTTTAGAATTTGCTGATAATGGAGACAAAACCTCGGCCTATTTAAAACTGTTTATGTCGTTGTGCGCCTTTGCTATCATTCATACTTAACAGATAAACCGAGCATGAAAATAGAGCAAAAGTAAAAATGGACGAGAAAAATCAACTGATGACTCAGAAAAGAAAGATTAAGAGAAATAAAGGAGGTTACTGGTCAACCACTAGTATCACATAAGATGAAAAGATCAGGCATTTGATGAAAAGGTGAAAGTTAAAACACTAGCCCTTAAACTACCAAACTACCCCCGGATCAGTCTAATTTTAACCACGTTTCTAGGAGGCATGTTTATCGATGTTCGGGCTAAAATTTTAAACAGCGTTTAAAGTTACCATGCTTGTGAGAATTAACGTTTTATTTTAGCTATCGTAAAATATTGCGATTTACCTGATTAGCGTTAAACAACGTTTGATAATACGGGCCAAAATGTTTGCAATCCCGTTTTTAACCACAAAGGTTTTTTTTTGGAGATGGGCTTTTTTTATTTTTTATATTGTCCTATTGAACAACTATTTGTTGTGAAGAACAACATTCCTACATTGGCCAATCTTTGCAACGGGAATAGTCACAACATCGAATATAAAAAAATAGAATTTCAAACCCTCATGCTTTCACGGCAAATAGTTCCTGCCAGAATTGTTCAAGTTATTTACCGTGCGCCAAGCGTGCACGATGCTTCCAAGCACGGAAGTGAATGCTGAATTGGTTTGTTGATTAAAGTCGGGCCTCCCCAAGTGGTTAATGTGCATGATTTTTAATTCCATAATACTCCGCCCTTTTATGCATATATTAGGGCGAGCGCGTTGCCTAGCTCTGAAACATTCTGGCCGTACTACTTAAAGGTGCATATCGTGATTCCAACCCCCTGTTTTATTTATTCATGGTTCAGTAGATATCTTGAGAAAAGCTTTATTCACAAATTTGAGTGATTCCCTGAGCTGCGGAAGTGCGGTTTTTTGTGTTAAGAGCAAATGCGTGTTTTCCCAGAGTCCCATAGGCCACTGTGCAATAATTTCTGTCTTTTTACGGAAGGAAATACAAAAATTGCAAATTTCTCACAGATACGACCGAACTTGCACGAGATTTGGTACTCATGGATTACTAAGGCTAAACGTCAGCATGATCTCAAAATCTCATTTTTCGTGGTAAGTCAGGGAGACGAGATTGTGGATCACAAATGCCCCTTTAAGTTAGTCCCTAGTGCAATCAAAAAATTGGGGACAGTATGCAGGTTTAGGTGTCATACACGATAGTGTACTTCTGTGCGAAACGTGAACTTTTTGTTTCAATCGGTCTCTGAATAAAATAATTATACTTTGCAAGTTACACGTACAGGCTTCGCGCATGGCATCTGAACATGCCTAGTGAAATTCAGGTCATGTTTGGCACGCCAACTTGCAGTGGTCACTGAATAAGTGGGTGAAAAATTATTTTTTGCCATTTTAATTGACTCAAAAACATAATGACACTAACAATTCCTATGTATAATAAAACTACATTTCCCATCATTATAGCAAAAAAAAAACCGCAAAAAATCGGATATTCGAAATTATTTTTGAAAAAAATTAAATTTCCCATATTCTGTCTGGAAATTACAGTGTTTTGCTAACATGCGAACTTTATGAAACGTTAGGCCCAAAAAAGTTGTTTTGTTTTGTTTGTCCTCGTCCGAACCGACCGTGGTAGTACCTTGGTCCGTCCATTTTTTTTTGAATTTTCAATTTTTTTAAATATTTTAATAAACACCTAGCAAAACCTCAAGTTTTTGGTACAAAAATGAATTTACCAAATAAATATCACAAATCTAGGAAATTTTACCTGCACCCTTGTGTATTTGGGTGTTTTCTGAGTCTTTGAAAACTCATTCAACTTTAGCATTTTTTGTTTTTGTTGATCGTTGCTGTATTTGTTTCCCTGAGCATGACTTTACAATGACCTGATCTGTTACATGTACAACCACCGTATTGTGGATGATTTGAGATTTAGATATTGCGATTAGAAATGTTGTTTCAATATTAACAAATTAAATATCAAACATTTTATTGCCATTGATCCCCTTCAAAAAACATTTTATAAAGTGATGATGATATCGAAGGAAATAATATCATGTTTATTTATTTTTCAAAGCTAAAGCTGTCTGAATTAGCCGCTCTGAACGGAAACCGAACGTTTTATAAATTTCAAAATGGCTGATCGTATCGAACATGCATTGAACATGTTGAATGTTGGCAAAAGTAAAACATGGAGCCAAAATACTGTTAAACAATATAGGATAGCCTACTGGAACAATGCGGTTACCATTCCAGTCTCCCGCTATCAATTTCAGCAAAAATATGACGCATTTTTGTGCCAGTTTACATGGCGGGATTGGCGGCTGTCCTGGTGGGAATCAGCACCAATCCAAATCGGGCATGTACCATGACCATGTTGCCTATAATCGATCGCCGTCATAATTTCCTCAACAAATGGAAGCGAAGCGTCTGTTTAATTGCGTATTGGATTCCCGGTGTCAATCGTTCGTCACACACTTCCGGGTTTCGCCGAGTAGCCAGAATTTTGTTTTGAGAATTACTGACGAAGAGTTTTAGAGTTGGGTTAGTTGTTGAACGCGGCAATTGAATAAGAGTTAATATAAAATTGTTGTGTTTTGATTTATTATACCATTCCTTATTTTGGAGTTTCAAGTACAATATTAAAAATCCCCGACCTAACCGACCCCGTACTGTTTCGGGAGCCTCTGTGGACAAACACACATTTTTTTGGCCTTCTCTAGTTCTTCAAAGAAGTCACCCTAATACACGAACAATAAGCTTCATGGATTTGGATGTTTGTGGTTCGAGCTAGTTTCGCAGGACTCTGTGGATCTCGTATGGGAATTTAAACTGACACAATTGCATGAAAACTATCAGACATAATGAAATACCCAAATTTTGAATACAATTTGGATGTTTACATTCTGTAAAAACAGCACATTGTGACAGTTGATAGTCTCCAATCCTGCCATGAAAATCAAGATGGACAGCCCTCCATAATTTAGTGTATGTAGCCCGTTTTTGACGAAATTCAAAGCATTCAGACCCTGATTCAATTGCACTTCACAGTCTTTGTGTAGTAAGATATTGATCTGACAAGTGAACGGTGGAAAAGCTGGTATTAGCACACATACAATAACAATGTCTGTGAGCTGATAGACCTGCATGCTTTCAAGCTTGATAAAATGCTGGCGGTAATGTCAGCATTCCTTGGCTGATAAGTGAAGTTTACAAAGAAAATAATATATTACTTTCTCTTTTTTACAAAACGTAAACACCCAAATTGTTTTCACATTTGAGAAAGTGATTTCAGTAAGCATGGTAAGGGTCCATTTCATTACGGTCCGAACATTTGTTCATGCCATTGCGTCCCTTTTAAAGTTTTATACATTTGTTGGTAAAGGAAGTACTAATGTAATCTGGCAGCTTATAATCATAAACCACTTACGAACTCCCAGGAAGGAAAGACACCTTATGTGAATCCAAACAAGTCTGTCGAAGCTTGACTGACAAAGGTCATCGGAATTCTATCCATTACAATAAACCACCTGTGAAACAGGAGCCGTAAAATCAGTGAGTTTTATGACACGGAAGGGCTGTCGCAGGGCTGCTCCTCTGCTTCCAATATGATGTCCCCCTGCCAGCCGAACGAGTTCGGAGGTTGGGCTAAAAAAAATCACGCTGTCGAAATTAGAGGTGACCACTTCGTATTGTTTTACCCTCGATGAACTACTGTACTTAAACAATCGTAATACTACGAAATAGCCGCTACCCAGATTTGTTACAACAACGGAGTGGAGAGAGTAGACCGGGGAGTAGACGGACTTTTTTAAGGCTGACTCAGAGATTTCGAAATATAATGATGTTGAGTAAAATTAAAAATAGTCCCCCCCCCCCGTCTAGACTAATGATAGTCCACCTTAAAATGATCAAATCAAAAATTAGAGATGATCATGGATTTTCCGTTTTTCATGCAGTAAACATATAATGCACAGTATAACAGTGCCATAGGATCCGGTATAACAAAACTTCCGGTCCGGAATTGGGTATACAAAATTGTGCTTTTCTATATGAAGGACTTCGTTTCAGCTTAATATTTCCACAATGTGATATATGGACCAACTGTACATCAAAAACATATTTTGTTTGCAGAAAATTGAAGACGCCTCATCGGGAAATCTCTGAGTCGGCCTTTATTGTTAGGATAAGGAATGTGATTTACCTCATACAGCGCATATACAATAACAATTGGAAAGGGGTTATAAATTCCAAGCTGGTTTTGGTGCAACATCACTGGTATATAATCAAAGATTTGCAATTCAGTAGAAGAGGCAAGAGTCTCACAAGCGGACAGGTGTGGCAGAACGTGGGGCGTACAATAAATTATTTTAATTATGACGAAATGTGTAAATAATGTTTGACTGTGTGGAAAGAAAAAAGGACATGTAATTTATTTTATATTCAATACTCACAACTGGCTGGCGTTTTCCGGTTCTGCCCGGTCCGCGCGGTTTTCAATTAATTCATTGACTTTGCTGAATTACTTAATCGGATTAAATGATTCAGAAGATTGAGCGGATTAAATGAACCCCCTGGAACCGGAAAATGCCCGCCGGTTGAGTATTGATTTGGTCCTTAAGTGTTTATCGACTTCTGGTTTACTTTAATGTCTTAAAGAGACACTGGCACATTTGAAAAATAGTGCGCCCTCAAGATTTTTCAAAATCGATATTTTTGCATGGTTGTAAGGCTTTTATATACAAAAGCCATCACCCGAAATCAGCATTCTTATTGGTAAACAGAACGATTTTATAATTTAACGTCGCCGGCGACGTTAAATTAAGCAGACGACGAAAATGGCGTTTAACACAAGAACACGCACGCCGTATGCATGTTTCCCACGTTATGCACACTGTTTGATCGGTCTATAACCTGTGTGGTTTTAATATCAGTGAGTTCGAGTCAAAAATATTCATGTAATGTACACATTTGTTGATTAAAGTTATGGAAAACTTAAAAGTTGGCCTACAAATTACCTGGATGTCTTGATCCTCATATCAATGTCCCTATCTGTTTTGGGGTATGTTATTTTTATGTGTAAAATATATCCCTGTTCTTCCAATGGCCTAGACTATCATTTGAGAGCAAATTGAAGAAATTTCAGATTTTGTGAAAATGTGCCAGTGCCGCTTTAACTCAAGGTGCAACATTATGTCCAAAACTTTATTTCAATTCCAAAGCAAGTTTCGTTTATTTGATTTGATATCAGAAGCGACCTCCATGATGCTTTGAAACATCGACAGTTCAGTTATTAAATTTGACACGTATCATCGGTTGTTTTAATTGATAATTGAAGTTTTTAGACACGCCGATAATAACGGCTTCGATGCAAGTACCACACACTCCATTATATACCAATATATTTGCATAGATACATAGTTATGCAAAACCTATAGCATGCATCCTCGTGTATGTTGGTACGCTGAAACGGTTAGAATTCTTTCCGTTACAATGCAAATGGTACGCCCGCAGGCGGAATGCCCATCTCTCTGTCATTGGCGTTTGGGCCAGACTCCCTCATATAATGTTGCTGTGGGGGTTCGCCACTCCTCCCGCACAGTGAGTCTGTTTTGCATTCCCAGCATATGCCGGTACCCATTTATACTCCTAGGTGGAGAGAGGCAAGCGAGGTAAAGTGCCTTGCCCAAGTGCACAACACATTGGCGACAGCGGGGCTCGAACCCACAACCTTATGCTTATGAGGTGAGCACTGATCCACTGCACCACATGTGCCCAATAACAAAGCAGTATTTCACAGTATTTTGTCCCATGAGGCCTAGTAGTTGATTGTATATCATGAGCCAGTTTAAAGTTGTAAACTGGAAATGTTGAAGATATACACATGATCTGATATTTAACAAGGACCCTATTATTGTGTTCTTACCTGAGGTTTATTAAACTTCACTCCATTTGGCATTTTCTCTTGCAAAATTTGGCATACTGCATTAACTCTTTCCTAAAAGCAATAACAGAAATGCTAACTTCAGATGGTTTTTGTGCTAGCGAATTTGGGAACATTTCTATTGGGGAGCATTTATGCAGAGTACGTTTATTTCAAAATAGAGGTAACGTGCATTGGTTAAAAGTTAATGACGAATCTAGACATTAACAGCATGTATTAAAATGAAAGTTTTGATAGTCCTATAATACGGATTAATATAATGAACAAGAAAGGGTCCACAATGGAGCCTTGAGGATACCCGCATTATTTTTGGACTAGGCGATTTGCTCGGTTTGAAAAAGACCTTACAGACTGGTAAGGATATAATAAGAAGTCAAGCAGCTTTGCAAAGGAGATTAAATTCAATCATATTGGCATGATTCCAAGGTCTCAACTTTGCTGTGTTTGCCAACGCAGACACCCACTACCATTGATATGGAGTTCATGAAATGTTGAACTATATATGCTAGAACATCAGAGGTGGAATGAAATCTTTCAATTTGTTTCATTTACAAGTCGTCCATTTATAAGCTCACCCGATACGTTTTGCGTATGGCATTGATGTGCTTTTCCACCAGGCCCATTTCCATGGCAGTACCCATAATTCCCCCTGTGAATTGGTTGAAACCACCTCCACTGTCAATGTAACCACTACAACGAAAAAGTAAATAAATAGAGGCCCTCAAGAGCAACAAATATACCTAAATCTAGGTACAGAAATCTTGTTTTTAACTGAAGTCTTAATCGTACTTTGAAAATAACATTTTGGCAAAGTTGCATTTGTTTTAAATTATGAAGTAAATATCCATATAAATGTCATGTCTTAAAAATAAGATATTTTTGTGATAATGGTGTATGTGTCATGATTTCAATTGCAAGCCTGGACTTGTAAAATACCACTTTTATTAAATTTTTAATTTGAATTACAAAGCCCACACTAAATTGTATGATAAACATCAACTTTCACGCATGTAATCTGTAAAAACCGTTACCAGTTAACAAAACAAATAATGCCTCATCCCCTCAAATATCGGCTCCTAAATTTCTTATGTAGGGTTTTGTCAAAGTTATGACTAGTAAATATTTAAATTGTTCTTAGGCAACTTCTGCGGGGAAATTAGGATCATCCGTTCTTTCATGGTTGAAGACAAAAGAGGCATTTTCAAAATTCACAAGAGTGATATCATTACTTGTCATTACCGTGATTGACCAACAGGTTACTTAAAAGTTGAGTACTGTTGAGCACGGTGTGCTTTCTCCACGATTTCATTTACGTTATATTCATCCATTTTAATATATACCTCTCTCAATATACCTATTCCTCAATATAGTATGAAGTCTTGCTGGGGCTTCCCACCAGCCCAGTCTCAACCCAGGCCCCATGATTTTAGAAAAGCTGCCGTTAGATACCACATGCCCCTTGTAGTCTGGGTCAGTTTTCTTGTCATACGCAAACAATCTTTGAGGCGGATCACCAAAACTGCCATCTGATTTGGGTATCCATGAGAGAGTGTTGTACACGTCATCACACACAACCAAAGAGTCATGTTTTCTGGCCAATTCTACCACTCTCTGACATCTTTCTGAGGAAAGAAACACTTAGCAGAATGAACATTTTCATCCCTAGTATATTGTGTATAGGTTATATGGTTCATGTTGATATGGCTTAAAATTAAAAAAAAAAGCATAATACTAGTACTAGGTTTGGCGGTCGACTGTTATACAGAGCTCAACAT
>JAMKCH010019936.1:0-20846 GCA_023653785.1 Ophioderma brevispina | reverse complement strand
GCTGCACTACGGTTGCGCCCTAGTTGAAGCAAAATGATTCTGATGATTTCCTAGTGACAGTGTAATAATTATCAGACCTGGAGCCTGCCAGCTCAGGCCATGAGGAAAAAACATCTTCCCCCGCATCTGTAACTATCGGAACGTTGGTCACAACGCCCCGTGTCCCCTTCTAAGACACGTGTTGCGTCAATTAGTAGTAGTAACTGACCCAAATTGTATGAATAAATTACAAGTATTTTGGGCATGTATCATATTTTGTGAAATAACACCATGTGCAATGATTTTTAAAGTAGTGAGAAAGGTAACAATAAAATCATTAACATTCAAACCATTTAGACCTGTGCCTATTATTTTTAACTGATATAGACTTGAAGCTAATATAAGCTAATCCTGATCTGAGTTACTGCATTTGTGCATGTGGGGAAATATGTTTTGCAATTAAAGGTGCAAAGGAGAGATTTCACTTAGGTGTCCCTAAAGAAATGTGAAAATTCTAATTTTTGCACTAATGTAAAGTTTTCTATCAGAAATATTCCCATGTGAAAGGATTAAGCTGAGAATTATTTCTTTAACACAAAAATTGTGAATTTGGTAATTTACTATAGGAGCAAATACTAAATTCAGCCTATGTTTTATACTGAAATTTTAGCAAATGAAAATCACCTTTTGTTTTCACTTTCAAGGCATTTCTGTATCCAAATACAAGGTAAGAAATCTGTTAAGGGTCTTATCTATACATGAAATCACTACATATGATCTCTCAAAATCTCTCATTGCACCGTATCTTTAAAGCAAGTCAGAGGACAAAGGCTGGATCAGGTAATGCCCCTCTAATAAACAAGTGTCTATAATACCAGTGTTCAACAGCCTCTCTAGAATCTCACTCTCTCTACTCTAAATAAATGCTATTGCTGGGAAAACAAAGATAACCCAAGTGCTCAACTGTGTACTGTTTGGGCCACAATCTTACAACTAATTTGCAAGGAAACCAGCTGCCGACTCATCTATTCTGACCACTTCTCGGCCAACCATGGGAACCTGCCCATGTGCCGAATCATGCTTCGTGGGCAGCAAACTCTTAAGAGTGAGAAGACCATGGAAAAATGACTGTCAATGCATGCCATCTATTCTGACCACATGGGAACCTGCCTACCATGATCATGCCATGGCATATAAGGGCTATTTCTCTCAAAAGACCACATGGGAAAATTGACTGCCAAAGAGTATCATGTGGGCAACAATCTCATACACAGGGTAAACGTCTGACAAGCAGCAGGCAGCAGTAACATGTATAGTCCATTTATCTTCCTTGAGTCAGTCAACACGTTCAGACAGAAGTTTTGCAGTACCACCAGCAAAATTTTATTGTGAATTTTCAAAAGTTGGTGGGTCAGAAAAGGGCAATGATACATTGTTTTACCTTGGTTAAAGGTCATGCAAATCATTTCCTGCCCAAATGGTGGTTGTTTATTTTGATGTATGCATGCACGGTATAGTCAACCACATCAAGACACTGACTGACCCATGTTGTACTTCCCCTATATCCATGGATGTTTGTTTCATTGTTGGCTTTTAATTTCCTTTGCATCCAAATACAAATTGAATCATAACCATTACCAATTGCAGGACTAAAAAAAAAAGAGTAAGAAATTAGAGAATTAGTCCTTTTTCCTCAAGGATCTATTAAACCATAAGGCCCGTTTCACAGTAATTGCCAACTTTTTGAATTTTCACTTAAAACCTATAGGATTTTTTACAGGAAAGTGATACAGAGTCACTTTTTGTGTTTTTACTTAGATCTCTACTAGACCTACCAAAAAAAAAAAAAAAAAAAAAAATTTGGCATTTGCTTATTGTTGATACCAAGTCCATGTACAGCGGCATAACCTTTACGTTAGCTGATATACGATAAGGTCCAAATGTTAAAAGATGAATGAAAGACAAAAAGGTTATGCTCAGCAGAACTACATACTTTACATTTATGATGAAGACAAGTCTAATTTCTTTTGGCAATCAATCTTAATTTCCATTAAAATCTATTTGCATTTTTTACAAAAATGGCTCAATTTTCAAACTCTCTGATTAAAAAAAGTAATAAAGGAGAAAAGAATCAGGTGTGCTTTCTGTTTTTCCTTAAAATTTATAGTCTTACATTAAAAAACAAATAACAAAGCTTGACACTGAGTTTGAAAAAATGACCCCCAGGTTGACAAAAAGTTGGCGATTACTGTGAAACGGGCCATAAACAAAAGTATCAAACATTTGCACCTTTACCTAAGGCAGAAGAAATTCTATAAATTCTAGATAGTACTAGTCTAGAGAAAGGTATATGTATAATTGTTCTTAGTTTCTGCCAAACATTGTAGGCCTCGTCACACAGGCAACAACATTATTTTAAAGGTGCATTTTGTGATCCTAAAATAGTGTTGTGGCCCATGTGATACAACATGATAGAAACATAACAGAGGCTTTGTTCAAAAGAATAAGCCTAAATAAAAGTAGAGTAAATTTGACAAGGGTTGATTTTTTATTTAAAAAAATGATAAAAATCAGATTTTTATAACCCTAATGCCCATCTCATCTCGTCTCCCGGGAGGAAGGGAAGGGGTAAGGCGATAGAAGCTTAGAAGATCCTACAACATCATGGGTAGGAATCGAACCAGGACTCCAGGGGCCCCAGTTCCACGACCAGGGAGGGCAAGCCACGAGGGTATCGCTTGCACGGCCAGCGATTCTGTGCACCTACAGAGGCAAATAGGCAATCATGGTTGCTTTTAATTGCCTCCTGGGCATTTAGTGAAATTAGCCATACAGTTTCTGATTTATGACTCCTGGGCATTTATCCCTCAGGAACCTGAATGTTGGTAACTGCCTCCTATGGATTTTAACCCCTCAGAAGGCAAGAAATGTAAATAACATCCGAACTTGAACTTTAATACGCGTGCTGACTGTGCAATAAAAACCACCGCCTTCACATGCTAGCCTAAAAAACAAAACAATAAATACAATGTAAAAGAGCAAAATGCCTGATTAACCTGAAGAACTTGGTCTAATTTTGAAAGAACAATACATGTGTCTACATGGCTCATTACTTGATATGTTCATGTGCTTGGTACTTGTATCTTTGGTGTGGTATCCTTTCCAGCTGTAAATCTATACTTGGATGTGTGCAAATGACGTCAAAAGCTCGTCGTGCAAGTAAAAAAGATAACGGAGGGACCAAAAGCACAACAACACAGGGTGCACTATATACAGGAACTGAAAGTAATGAATTAGAATGAGTCGGAGCCGGGTAGGGGAAGCATTGCCTGGATGGATGGCAGGGCCACTTCCTTGAAGATCAAAACAGATGGTGCTGCAACTGCACTTGGCTGGTAAGCTATAATTGCCTCAAAGTACAACGATATTAAATATGACTGAGTGAAATTTTAAATCCGAGTTTGTGTAGTCGCAAGGTTTGTGTCAATTGTAATGATACACATAAATTGGAACAAGCCACCTTTTAAACTATAGTATAATATAATGATTACCCTTCATAGGATTACAATTTTACTTTCCACTAAGAACCCAAATATTTGTAATTGATTTAGTCAATTTCCTGAGTACTGATACAATCACAACAGTCCTATTGTTGGGTTTTTCTCTACTTGATATAGAGCCTGGCCTTGCACATACGCCCTCCAGTACTGTGGGAAAGACACTTGCGGTTTTTGATGGTAGAAGAAATGCGCATTTGTAAATGCCTGAGTTTCAAAAATTTGGGAAAAAAAGTTTGCATAAATTGCAGCAGGTTTGAAATTCTCAAGACTCGGAAAAATATCTAAGGCATTGTGGGAAAAATGATGCGACCGTAGCGATTGCGTGTTCACTTTTCCGTAGATCTGCAGCATTTTAGTACCCGACAAACTTCCATTTTCTTCACTAAGTTTCTATTGTTCAGACCCAATACGATACATATTCAAAACAAAAACAATAGAGTAAACGACCATCTTAATGCAAAAAAACTCCTAGAACTTCGTTTTCCGGAGATGTTTGAGGTTTAGTTTCATGTAGCGACATTCGCTATGACGACTCGATAGTTATTAACGTTAATCTCTCGCATAGTACCAACTTATATCTTTTGCAGTCTGTGACACAGACGACACCGTGGGAACTACGGTACACGGACCGTACCGCCGTAGTCACAGGCGACTCACGGCCTCGGTTATTGCCAAAAGCATGAGATGGCATGGAAAACAACAAAATTAAATCAAATGCTACTAACCTAGGGTTGTTAAGGTGGCGTATAAATCCTTCTCTCTGTTGAACGACACAACATGCAATGTTTTGCCAACACCAGAGTCTCCGATCATCAGCAAACGGACGAGTATGTCCTATTGTTTTGCCAGCGTCCGGCAGACCAGTAACACTCATTCTAGACTCTGTCATTCATTGAGCTCAAATTTAATTTTTGAGTCTCAAAAATTAATTTTTAAAAATCTCTATCTCTCTAATGTAACTGATGAAAAATTCAGAAACCAGGTATCATAATTATTAGTAAGCATCTGTTGCAGAACTCTTATGTAAGCTTACATATGACACACACACACCCATGCATGTATATGTATTGTCCTTTATTCATGCGTGGAACCTGTACAGGCTCAGTAGCCCATCCGGCATCAGCAACATCAATTCTGCATGCATAGTCATCAACTTCATACAATTATAAGATCAACAGATCATTTCATTACTCATGTGATTTACATTACTTTTAGCACCAAGTGCTACTGGCCATCAACAACATTTTCCTTTCGTAAATAAAGATATTTATGTACATAAAAACATAAACTGTCAATGACACGTTGAAATTCTACATACGCTGTACCAAAACCAGGATTGGGAAAACAAGCGAAGTGATGAACACGGTGTTTGATGAAAACACGTCCCCTTGGTGTCCACCCGGTATGTTAATATAGAGTAAATTTAAAAAATAAATTAGCCAATAGATCTTATTTTTGTAAATAACTAAAATAAAAATATAAGAATCGTAGTGAAATATATTTGAATTTTTTGATAAAAATTCTTTTCTATTAATATTTGATGCCGTTTATAATCGTATTGATATACACTAAATTGTACGGTTCTTTAAAAATTTAACTCAGCATGAATCAGGCGTGTGAAGTCGATGGATTTCTGTTACTCAGCAGTCGAGAATTTTAACATTTTGAGTATCTGTTGATAAATAAGTGATATTCCACCCTATAAAAATGTCTTCAGGATGTTTCGACATTTTGATTGAATTGAAATGGGATTACTCGAAATAGAGCGTGAGTTTATAGGTTTTTGTGCTCAAAAGAGGCAAGCTCTGTGGTTCAAAATTCTGCTATTTTCACCGTCCATGTTCATGATGTTTGTGTTTTGTTTATAATTCAGTCCTCATGGCTTATCAAGTTGCTGGTATGCTTGGGCAGTGAGCCTGCCGAACAATAGCTAGAGCAAAATGGCCCATGTTATTGAATAGGCCTAGCAAAATAGATAGTAGAACTGAAAAAATTTTTAAAAATGGGTGCCTCAACCATCGACCCTAGACTTAGGCCAACAATGTAAGTCAAGGGAAGACAAATTTTTTTAGATTTGCCCTCCGCCCCGCCTTGCATGCTCCAAAACTTGCCGATTCTGAAAATTTTCATGTTTAAAAAAAAAATCATTATTTGAATTTAAAAAATGCTTCATCACAAAAAAATCAAGTTGCAAATCAAACGTTGAAAAGATACAATAAGCAATGAACACATGAGTACTGCATGCAGACTCTGAAATTGACACATTTCTATCCATGGCCTTGCCTTGTGATGTGATGGATCATTCATTCGGGAAAACCATGAAATTTGCATTTTCATTTTTCCAACCCAGTTTGGTATAAAAATACCAATGAAAAAGATGAAAAATAAAGCCTCGTGCATGCGTGTTGTAATGTTGTAATTGTAATATAAGGTCCGGACCAAACATCTAAAACTTATCTTCATCATTGCCTTGGGGTCAGAACAAAAAATATAAAATTTGGTTGGATAATTAAAAAAAGAATTCATTAGAAAAGAACCCTACTACCATGACTACAGAATTAGAATACAGTTTAAATGAAGCAATCTGTACATGGTTCTGCAAAAATTGCCAATTTAAAGCTGGAGAAAGTTTTGCCCGTACCAACGAAAACAACTGCAACCGTACATCCCATTACCCCACTTTGACCTGTGTTACAGATCGAAAAAGCGAATTAATTAACGCTAAGGATCCATGATAATGCCTTGTCAATTTCAATTCCCGGGCCTGGGGGTCCGGGACATAGCGGGGTACATTGCCGGGACATAGCAGGGCATGTACAAAAAGTATTCCCCGCAAGCCCGGATGTTAGCCGGGACTTTGCCAGGAATGTACGTTAGCTTGTCCCGCCCTGCCGGGACGGAGCAAGCATTGATAGCTGGGACTTAAGCAGGGCACGTCCAAATATTTTCCGCTCCGCCGGACTAAACGGAGACTTAACCAGCATGTGCTCAACACCATATAAAAACCACGGCTATCAGTGAGCAGTATCCGCACCGTCAAATATGTAGGAATCTGTGTTTTATGCACGTTTTATTTCGCCTTCCACAAAGATGCTGAGGGCCTCCCCTGGGCAGGGTCGTAATATATATGCCTCCCACTGACAGAGTACGGCCTGGGCATATATTCAAGTTTAGCAAGTCACTATCACAGAGTAGGCCAACAAAACGACAATCGCCATAATGATCTTGTTGTTGGCTGAAGTTTCCGTCGCAGATAGGATTGCAGTTTTAGATATTACTCAGCTATGTTAGTGGTGGACTATCCCGTGGATAAATGGGGATTTTTTTTAAAAAAACCACTACATGTGTAAACGAGGTTTGTTTCTCAAAAATAACTTCCGATTGTGGTGTGAAATTGAAATCTCGGACGGTTCTGCACCGGTGATCCAAAATGTAGTAGTATGATTTATATAGATAGCTAGCACCACAACCTGTGTCTCACGGCCGCCGACCGAGCCGGGATTGTACAGCGTTTAAAGCAAGTCCCCGACCCATGGCCGAGAATATACGGGGATTGTCACACCGAGCTCACGTAGAGGGGCTGGGACATAGCGGGGGATTGTACCAAAAAATGGAAGCCGGCTACCCGGAATTCGTGCTGATTACTTAGCGCGGACAGAGGCGGGGGTGTCACAACAGCAAAAAATGCACAATTCCCAGGCTAAGTCCCGCTAGTCCCGGGACCCCAAGGGCCGGGACTTGTTTTGTTTGAAATTGACAAGTGCATAAGGTCCCTTTTTTCATCGAGTCTTGAATAAGAACATCATTGTCAAGGTATATGCCACCATTATAGCTAGGCTTTTAAGGCGACATCATTAAGATTGTTTGCTGGTACAAATCGGGTTGACAGTTTACCAAATATCGTCGCGGGGTCGGTTGAGGCTCCTTTGGACAATAGTGGGTTGGTAATAAACCGAGGTAAGGTAGTATAGTACTTGTGTATGTCCCTTAGTACAATCTGTATATTTGGCATTGTTTTTACTTCTGTGTCCCAGTTCACCTCTCAGAAACATTTTGTCAGCAAGAATGTGAAACATTATGATCTTGGATGTAGTCTTTTGGGGACACTTAGTACACTCGTAAATTGTAATTATGCAATTATAATACCAAAGGATCCTCAATTTTGTTTGTGTCCAGAAGTAAATGGACGTATCCCGGAAGAACAGACTCATCACTGCATCTGGCAGCCAGATATAAGAGAAGAAAATGAGTAGGATGATAATGTAGTTACTAAGGCCAGAAAGGTTTATTTTCATTTTTTCATCATGCTTGAAGCTATTGCGATTCCTCTTAGTTCTTTGATTGACTCGTTCATATTCATTTCACCTTTGTAGTAAAAAGGAAAAAAGGTAAATTATCAGAAGAAAGAAATCGGATTAGTAAGAATTTAAACCAATCTCTTTAAGAGGTGGGGCGGCACGGCATAACCAATCGCATTGACATCAATTGAATCGTATTCCACATACATAATGAAAATGACAACGTTGAATATTCTTAAGTATATTGGTTTAAATGTGGCTTTCAATCCCACTATTTGAGTCAACTTGATGTTAGTTATATACACTTAAGTGTATATATAAGGGTGGGGGGTCCATGTGCACCCAAGATTTTTTTTTGCGCGGAATGTCTAATTATTCTTGCCCCAACATTTATGCAATTGCCTAACATAAACTGGCAGTGACGCATATTTTGGTGCAAAGAAGTCCAAATCGGCCCATAGTCGTTCTTTGCTAATTGGGCATTAAATTACTCTTTGTGGCTCTATCAAAACTTGTTTTGCCCCTTAATTAAAAAAATATGGAGTAACCCTTTTCTTTATGTTGCTACTATTATGTTCCAAATTTTATGGAAAAAAAAGTCCTTCGGGGTAGTGTTTTTTAATTTGTTTCGACACGAAAAGTTTGAGTGCGCGATATAAAAATCGGTTTGAACCGACCATTTTGAATCGGTTACAACAGATTTCATCTTTCCTGTTATGTGATCGTGTGATGTACCCCATCAATGTGAACAGTAGTTTTGGTTAATATTAAAATCCAATGGCAAAGTGATTTTCGCAGGAACCACATGAACTCCCCCCCCCCATAACCAACAGGAGTGCACAGGACCTTATAAACTTTACGTGTTATCTCGGAGACCCTGTGAATATATACAAAAGTGTAGCGTTATTAAAGATGTTTTATAGAAAAGTGAAGATGGCGTAATTTGTTAATAGTTACCCATTTATTAATTGCTAATGTATGTGATGGATGGGTACATTCTGGTTGTACTCAAATTCTAGGGAAGGTTTCACCCCTAACTAGTAGTCAGGAGGGAATTGTGGGCGGCAGGGTGGAATGGGTAAGGACTTTTTCGATCGATTGATTTTTGTTTAAAGGACCTAAGCCAATAATTTTCTGGAGGGTGTGCAAAATTTCGCGCAGTGGCATTTTCTAGAATCCAATATGGCCGCTACCACTCTCAAATTCATTCAAATGACCATAATGTTATTTTCTATATCCAGGTTTTAAAACGCGAGGAATCTACTGGACAGGTTCGTGATGTGATTTGATCACAACATTACCATCAATCCAATATGGCCACCCCGAAATCCAATATGCCCCGAATCATAATTAGCCATAACTCATCAGTATTTGTGATAGAGGCAAATTCTGGGCTCTATACCCAGTAGGAACTCATATCTACATTTCCCAGTGCGTAACATGCTTACCAATCAAGATGGCAGCTAATATGACTGATTTTAAGACCTTTAAAACCTACAAATTGTCAATATATTTGATAATATATTGGCCGCCATTTTGAATTGTTAAGCATGTTGTCAAAACAACTACCAGACGCTCAGTTTTGTAATGTTTCAAAGACAATAGATCTCATACTTTTAATTAAACTTTAATAATCATTTGGATTTATAACTAAATACAATACAGATGTCTCGTAATTTATAGATTTTAAGAAGGTAAAAATCAACCATATTGGCCCCTATCTTGAACATTTTTGCATGTTAACGAAGCAAAAATGCCAGATAAGGATGTCATGTGCAAATATTATCCCATACCTTCATTTACACCTTTATAATATCAGTTATTGATGTAACTACATAGAATAAAGATTACTAGGTTTTTAAAATATCTTTAAGGTGGGCTATATGGCTGCCATCTTGAATATAATAATTTCGTTAACAGAGATGCCAAATAAGGTTTTCTAGTAACCACAATACATATAGCTCATAAGGTAAAAACATAAAACATCAATATAGACGCTAATACAAGCATCGACCTGCAAAATATGGAGAACACTTGACGTGCCTGGATTCTTTCGAATTGCATTCTAGAGGTGTTACAATAATTCTTGCAGATTGTGTTCACTTGTAACAGCTGTTTGGACACCTGCAGAACCCATATTTAATGTATCAGCATTAATTCTGCATATCAATAATAGGTATAATGGAGAATTAAGGTCATATTTTAGTTATTATAACCCAAGCCAATAAGATTTGAAGGGGTCAAAATTTTGCCGTGGCATTTTTGAATCAATTGGCTGCTTC
Source organism: Ophioderma brevispina (assembly GCA_023653785.1). Lineage (NCBI taxonomy): Eukaryota > Metazoa > Echinodermata > Ophiuroidea > Amphilepidida > Ophiodermatidae > Ophioderma > Ophioderma brevispina. Next base: position 10,727 of record JAMKCH010019936.1, on the reverse strand, counting down.
CATGTCCAAATTAATCTACTAACATCCCTTTAGTAATTTGTGATATGAGACAATTTTTTTGTCGGTTCTCTGGTGTGGTTTAAGCACGATGAAGTGTTAATAATGTCATTTGATCATATACATGTCCACAACATCCAATATGGCTGCTCAAAAGTCCAATATGCGCTCAGAATCATAAAATGACCTAATTCCCCCCTTCCATTATCCCTATTTATAAATTTTGTAATAGCATTCCCCACTAAAGGACCCAAACATGAGGGATGTTGAAAGCCTATGGTCCCAATTCAAAACTAAACTGCTGAAACTATGGATACTACATTCCATCCAAATTGAGTTACCAGAAAGAACAGCTGCCCTGGATTAATAAAAAAGTCCGAGAATTTTTACAGCGGAAGCGTCGGGCCTTAACCTAGCCAAAAAAACAGCCCAAGTGACCTGACTGGGTTCCTTTAGAGAATTAAGAAAGAACTCACACAAGGACGAGAAATGCTTAAGACAGCTATAATCAGAAATTTCTGTGTGGAGTCTAAGAAAATTTCTGGTCCTTTTTCAAAAAGTTAAGAGAATTCATCTGGCCATACCTGCCCTGAACGATCAGGGTGTGTTGATCTCTGAAATATAAAAAGGCTGAAATCTTAAACAAACGATTCAAATCTGTTTTCACCGAGGACGTGGAGTCAATCCCAGACCTTCAAACCAAGCAAATCCCTCCAATTCCTGATAGTACCATCTCCACTGAAGAATTTGAGAAATTATTAAAACACCAACCCAACAAATCCACAGGGCCTGATAACATTCAACCTCGGGTCCCTTGAAAGAGTTTTGCCATTGAATTAGCGCCTATTCTGTCATCATATATCAAGCTTCTCTCAACACAGGCCACTTACGCAATGACTGGAAAATGGCTAATATTTCACCCATATAAAAAAGGCTGATCGCACAAAAGCATGTATTATCGCCCTGTTTCTTTAGTTTCGGTTCCAAGTAAAATCTTAGAACATGTCGTCCATTCCATCTAATGAAAGGGCCCCATATTATGCAGAGGGCAAATTCGTTTTATTTTGACCTTGCTTCATACACGGTATTTATAACCTTTTGATTTCTTTTTCTTTGCTCCCTCCAAAAAGTGCATCATAATGGTCCAACCCATTTTTCAACTTTAATGTCCTGGTTGAATGTGGAACTATGGCTGAGTTAAATAATTTTGACAAATAGGGCATTAGAGCTAATTTACCCATTTGTGGTAAATTCCCATCAAATCTGAGAATTGGATAACCAATACCTTAATTTACTGAGGGATTAAATTTAATGGAAAGCAATAAACCTTAAAAAGTTATTGCTGCATTTTTTCATTAACTTTATCAACGAATAGTTTTAAGTTATTTTGTCTGAACCATCTGACCATAAATCTTGAGATCCCCAATCTTTAGTTCATTTTAATCCTCAGCCCAACGTGACTCCTATGAGTAAATTGGAATACCTAGCACGGTATCCACCTAATTATATTCATTGAGTATTTTAGAAAAGAGGCAATTATGACTGTTTTACGAACTATTTTGACATTTTTTTTTACCCTTTTAGGACATTTTAACCCCAAACTGTGTTCCGTGAAAAGGCCTATCACTTATTTACTTAATCACTGTCCCGGAAGGAAAGGATATGTTCCTTTAAGCTATTTTGAGAAAAGACTAATTTATTATTTTTGGACAAATTTGAACTTGTTTGGCCATTTTGACCTAATTTGACAATTTTTAACTTGTTTGGCCATTTTGACCCTACAACGTGTCAATTGAAATTACTACTACCTATTCAGTTAATTAGAGTTCTTTTGGGAAGAAAACTTTACATAATTACCATTATGATTTTTGAGAAGGAAGGCATTTTGGATTTTGGGGGACAATTTTTGATATTTTTTTGGCCAATATGATCCCAGAATATGCAAATTGAATTGCTAGCCCTCAATCTGCCATTGTGTTTCTCTTTGGGATGTCACGCACTGTTCTTGATTAAACAGCTTGAGAAAAGAAGGCAATATGATTGATTTACCTATTTGGGAGCTATTTTTGACCTTTTTTGGACCATTTTGACCCCAAAAAATTATAAATTGGAATGAACTTCCTTATATTCACTTAAATATGACTCCTTTGAAGGTAAATGGACATGTTATGATATTTGAAGAAAGGAATGTATTTCCGACTGATTTACGCTATTTTTGGACAATTTTGACCTTTTGGCCATTTTTTACACTAAAATTAAAAAAATAGAAGGGCCAACACCCGCATACGCTATTGTATGTCCCTGAGGATGCGAATCCACAGGTTGGATGTTTGTAACAAATTACCCCGTCAAAACTTTTTCTGAGCACTTTTTGCTGTACTGGCCGGCCGTCTAACACCCAAAGTCACTCGCTAACATCCAAACACAAACCCATGTCATTTGTACACTAACATAATGAATGTAATTGTTATGTTATGGCTTAAAACATATTAAGTTTTTGGGGCGAGTTAAAAGTGGGCGTAGTTAAGAGATGGTGAGTGAAAATGGCGAGTTACCCCCCACGAAGTCAGACTGAACTGCAATGAAGTCACGGAGGCGAGTTCCGGGGGGAAAACACCATGAAGTCCTGGTGGCGAGTTACGGAAACACATTCCTGCTGTCGAGTTACGGAAACACCATTAGTCCTGCTGGTAAGGTACGGAAACACCATGAGTTAGGCCTGGCGAGTTATGGAAAACATATGAAGCCTGTTGGCGAGTACGGAAACAACCAATGGTTCCTGCTGCGCGAGTTACAGAAACACCATTAAGTTCTGCTGGTGAGTTACGGAAACACCATTAGTCCTGCAGGCGAGTTTACAGAAGAAGAAACACCATCTAGTCCTGCTGGCGAGTTACAGAAACAACATCTAGTCCCGTGGTGATTACAGAAACACCATTAGTTCCTGCTGGTGAGTTACAGAAACACCATTTAGTCCTGCTGGCGAGTTACAAAAAATCACCTGCTGGGAGTTACAGTGTAATTAGAAGAAAATTCTTATACAGTATTCTTTGGGGATTACAAAATCACGTTTCTCGCTTCAAAGGGTAAATATCGGCGCGAACTTAAAGGTGGAGTTTGGGTGGAAGACATTTTATAAAGATGAAACAGTTATAGACTTAAATCGGGTCTCTCCCTTTTTAACATAACATAACAATGGGATTTAAATTGCACCTTTTACAAAAAGTAGACAAAGCGCCAAACATATTTAGGTTGGAGTCATCCTGATTTCAAATGACAATTGGTTCGCGGTCTCGGTATTATCATCATATATTGCTATATGCACATGTTACAGTGGGATTAGAGATCTCAGAGGCCATGGCCAGGGGCGTCGCCATGGTAAAATCTTAGGAGGGGCGAAAAAACTAACGATTAAACGTAAAAAACATTAATTTAACGCAATTTATTGTTATAAAACCCCTGTTTTTGCTTGAATGTGAAACCTTAGGGCGGGTTACCAATAGTAATATTCGTCGTCAGTATTATGTCTGGTTTGCCGTAATAAATATGTCTTGCTACTTCTCCAAAAGTCGTGTTCTAGTTTTCATTTGCCTCGGATCATGTTCAGCATTATGTAAGCGATAAAGCCAGGGGATAACGTAACTGTGAGACCAGTCTACGAGGGTGGGCGCCAGCCTTCCATACGCTGTGTTTAATAAACACAATCAGTGAACTTGTGGCGTGTAAGAGATGTTTGTGCAATGTGAATTAAATTGGGATGTTCACATGCTAGACACTCTGGCGTCCTAACCGAATTCCTGCCAACATGCCGTATCGTAAAGTGTTTGTACGAATCATAATAGATCTTCAGGAATGGTGCTTTTGGCACGGAAAACATTGCGCCATTATTCAAAGCTACCCCACCCTTTTGCCATTCCCATGTATAAAATTGAAAAGTGCGTATCGGGTCCAGGCTACGAACGACCATGGCATCACAGTCAAGAAATCCCTCCGTGTTCAAGAAGAACCTGCATACGAGTCACATCAGATTTATGTTTCCACTACATTAACGGGAGTACCCAATATTTCGACGAGGTGGTCCCGATGAATGATTTCAGTACATCACCAGCTTCTATTTTAAAACTATCCCACCATTTTCCTTGGTTCAGCCTCTGTGTGAACATAATTCTTGTCCGTTTTTGAATAGAAGCGCGCTTAAAGTGCTTAGGTAGATGATTGAAATTTAAATTCATTGAATTATACCTACGTAATGGACTATATTTGGAACGACATAATTTTTATAAACGGGGTTTAATACGATGAATTATATAATAAATGTCGTGCCATCTCCCAAAAGTAGGTTTGCCTTATATTAATATTCGTGTGATAGGCAATCTTGCCCATAAATGCGTAAAAAGTTTCCAAAGGCAAAGTTGTCGGGTTATGATTACCATACCCATAGAAAAACTTTATTTGTTAAAAATTGAATTCTACAACCGCTCTGCTAAGAGCTTTCTACTAAATCTTTTCTTCTCCACAAATACTAGACGCATAACCCCCGCGCCGTGCGCAATGGCGGTCGCCGGCTAAAAACTAACACGGGATACGTCCTGCGCATTCAGTCCACGGTAAGGGTATTAAGCCGGGTGACTTTGTTTTCGGTTGTAGACTTATGGACCCATCGTTTTCACATTCATGCGGGGACAATTGAATATTAATTATAAAGAACATAACAGATGGTGAATCTTAAAAAAGGAATTTTATTATGGGAATAACAGCCAATTTTTGGAAAAAAATAAAGATTTGATGACGTCACGGGCATTGATTGTGTATTATTTTGCTTCGGGGGACCATTCAGGTAAAAATGACGTACGTATCCCTACATTGGAAAAGCAAACCGATTATCGTCATCGTACGTCGGGTTTTTGAATCAGTTAGGGAAAAGGTAAAATTTTGTACTGTTTAGACATAAACACGTTTGTGTCTTTTGGAAAAAAAAATTATAGCACTTGGGCCAGAGAGGGTCATGTACACAAGACCTTGATTTAACATAGTCGGATTTATTATATCGTGTCGCCCCCGAAGAGCAAACTGATATCTGATACCTGACACGTGGAACATGGTACATGACACGTGACACCAAAAATATTCACTCGTTAACCGTTTATAACTACAATACGGCAAAGCAGCAAGCATCTTTTCTGTTGTGACAGCGTAATCGATCAAGGAGTGTGAGACTATACACGTGGTTCTGTACAGGGAGGGATAGGACACGATCTGCTCGATTTGGGCAATTGGGGATTTCCAAACGGTATTTGTGAAACTGTCATGATTTCTATGGCAGTCTCGGTCCCAGTGAAATTAAAAAAATCATCTTAAAACCTTTGTTCAAAAGATTTAGTAATATCATGATAAATTAAGAAAAAAAATATGAAGTTAACTCAATCATGCTTCTGTTAAATTACATGGGCACAACTTCCAAACGCCAGAAACTTCCCTGCAAGTAATCTCTATCAAACTTAACCTTTGAACCAGTACGGGCGCCAGGACTAACAGAGCTATGCGCTCTGAGCCATGCGCCCCGATACACTCTAATATCAAAAACAGCCCATTATACTTCTTATACACCCCAAAAACATTGCACTCCTGGGTGTGATACATTGAAAAGAGCGACATCATTGTTTCATCTGCTTGTATAATTGCGAATCATACTGTCGGAATGTTTCCAGCACTTTTGAACAAACGGTGAATTCTTCTTAGATATTATTATCGAGGAAGACGCGGCCCATGTCCTTACTAATTGCAAAGTCGTCATTGCAATTGTCAATTTCAATCCCGGGCCTGGGGGTCCCGGGACATAGAGAGGGAGGTCTGCCAAGGGGTTGAGGGGTGCGGAGGTAATGGGCGCGGGGGGGGTAATGACGGGATATAGCCGGGCATGTACAAAAAGTATGGCCCCGCAAGCCAGGATTTTAGCTGGGACTTGGCCGGGAATGTACGTTAGCGTGTCCCCGCCCAGCCGGGAGACAATCCATTGATGATAGCTGGGACTAAGCCGGGAGTTGGAGGTACAAAAGATTTTCCCGGCTCCGCGGGACATACACGGAGACTCAGAGCTAGACGCAATGTGTCCAAAAAACAACATATAAACACCAGGCTATCAGTGAGCAGTATCGCCCGTCACATCTGCTAGTATTATCTGTGTTTTATGCACGTTTTTCGCCATTCCAACAAAGATGCTTGAGTGCCTTCCCCTGGCGGTCGTAATATTATGATACCCAATGCAGAGTACGGCATGGGATCATATATTCAAGTAGCAAGCACTATCACCGAGTAGGCGACAAAACGAATATCACGATTGATGATTGTGTTTGGATGAATGAAGTTTCCGTTGGCAGATATGATGCAAGGTTTTAGATATTATCAGCTATGTTTAGTGGTCGGATTTCGCCGTGGTTGGATAATGTGGATTTTTTTTTTTTTTTAAACAAACCCCAAATACATGTAAACGAGTTTTTTCAAACATAACTTCCGATGTGGTGACATTTCGGCTCGGTTCTGACACTACGGTGATCCAAAAGTAGTATGATTTTATATATTACAAGACCTGTTGTCTATAGCCGGGACCGGCCGGGATTTTGTATCAGAGTTTTTTAAAGCAGTCCCCGCACCCAATGGTCGAGAATATTACGGGGATTGTCACACCGAAACCCGGATCGTAGGGGTGGCCTAGCGGGGATGTACAAAAAATGGAAGCCCGGCTACCCGGAATTTCGTGCTACATTGAGCGGGGGACAAAGGCGGGGGGTGTCACGAGTGCAAAATGCACATTCCCGGCTAAGTCCCGCTAGTCCCGGACCCCCAGGGAGGGTTGAAAATTGACAAGGCATAAGACAATACAAATTACTGTGACATTGTGACGTAAGAGGTTCCACAAACTTAGGGACCACTCCGTTCCCTTCGTCCGTGACGTTCCATCGACCTTGGCCGGGTCAATACGCCTGCGCAATGCAATTCTGAACCTTGGAAATTTGTATGCATATGGCATTTATTGCTCCCGACTAGTAAACGACACAAATCCCCAATATAGTAGTATCTAGGCAGAGCAAACTCAGACTACATACATCAGTGGCACCTGCTAGAGTGTCAGCATATCTTGCACATTTGTGTAAGAGACTAACAAAAAAAAAACCACCTTGCTCTTAAACTAGAGCTGCATGAAGTTTGATTTCGGCCGAGTTGTTAAAATTATTCCAAATTGCATAATGCCACAAAAAAATGCCCCCGCAGCCCCGGGGGACAGTTGTTGTGTTTGCCTTAGTTTAGGAAGAAATTTAAGCCAGAAAATAGTGGGCCAAAAAAGTGTGCATGCATATATGTTAATATTCATGATTACATCTGCATCTCCAAATACGATGATACATATAAGTCGTAAATAGCGGAAATCAGGCACCCGTCGAGTGTGGCGTCCTTACATCATTCTCTGTGAAAATTGGCAGCAGATTGAAAAGAATCTGTTAAGACCATGAAGACAGCCGGCAGCTATAAATTTCGAAAATTCAAGTAGGTTCATTGAATGAAAGTTTGTTATATTATCATTAAAAAAACTGTTTTAAGGTGCTTGTCCGATTTATGTGTATTGTGTTCTCTACTTGATTAGACAGCTTGGGGCATGGCATTGGCACATACACCCCATTCAAGTACCGTGGGAGGGAAACAAACTTGTGGTTTTGATGGAGACGCGATAAGCATGTTGCCGCCCTATTCAATACTGTGATAATATTGATGGTTTAACCACTCTAAAACGCGGTTTTTTGTTTAATCTCGGGAATGAATGGATTTGAGGGGCTCAAATTTCGTGACGACAATGAGAAAAATACAGCCGTCCATCTTGATATAAAAATCGATTATACTTCCGGGGTAATCAGGGGGGGGTCCCCCAAAGACGATCGGAAACATGCACCTGTAATATGTTAGTGTAAACATTATTCTACACAGAGAGGACTTGCCACATGGTCAATCCGAAGTTTTCTATCCAAAATCGAGAGGGTTTGTTGAATGAAAGTGACGCGATTTCTGTCGAGACGATGACAGAAAAGTACTAGATGCATGAATCGACAGTTTATTTCTCGAAATGTGTGAACTCCACGCCCCTCCCCCCCCCCCCCCCCCCCCGAGTCAGCAAAAGTCGAATGGGATTCAAATGAGTGTAACTTATTCGACCATATGTTCATGATCTGCTTCAAAAGCAATGCCCCAATGATCATCACAACATTTTTTGGTTGTCTTCCATGTCGATGTGCTGTGCGGTGTTTAAACATATATGGACGTCGGGTGCTTTTCTACGGTGTGAATTCTGGCAACCATATGTTCACACGGACCGACCCCGCAGCCGCCTGGTTGGGCGGAATGTGAAGTTTTTGTGCTGAACATTTATTAGCGATCGAATCGCGATCATGCACAGATATATTTACAACTATTTTTTAAAGACGCGAAAGAAATGTTCAAGTTGTCTCATTGGCGTGAAAAAAGGTTGAACCAAAAAAAGTCAGATGAGGGGGGGGGGGGTTAGGACACGATCTGCTCGATTCGGGCATGGGGGGTTTCCAAACGGTAATGTGGGAAACTCTACGTGCATTTCCTCGCTGCAAAACAGTGCATTTTTTATTTTTAAAAATATTCGAGACCAGGCTAGTCAAGTCTGTGTGTAACCGTTTGTATGCGTAAGAAGCGCCCTCCTACCGTTAGGTCTTGAAACAGGGACTAGACCCGTTTTGAATTTTCATGCATTTACAGCTAGCTGGTTCCTTGAGACTTTGGTCTCTCACCACCGAAGTTTCATTAAAGCGAAAGCCAAAGGCACAGGGCACCAGTGTAATTTAACAGCATCACTCTTGCTATAGTTTACCGGCCAAGTCCAGACAGCCGTATGGAAAAAGTACCCCGAAAATTACTTGTCGTTTGACTTCCCAGGGACTCCATCGAATATAAAATGACTAGACGTCCATGACATCGTCAGGCATTTAGTTTGTTGAGATAGTTTAGCAATGCAAAGATATATAAAATGTTTTCCTTTTCCCCAAATGGCGTCACGATAGCGTTGCCACGTGGGTCTGCTTTGTGGGTAGTTGCTAAGACATGTGTGACCTTTTTAAAACAGGAGTCATGACACAACCACTCCTGGGAAGTTCTAAATGTTCCACAATGGGAATTTACTCGGCGAGTCGAGAAACATTATACGTGCTCAATGGTCCGACAAACTTGTTCGTTTTTTTGTTATTGTTACCCGATTTGTTACCATCTTTTGCGAAAATAGGAATTGTCCGGCCGATTTTTAATTATACATGGAGAGAGCCCAGAGGCTTGTGACAATGGCAACATCAATACCATTTTGCGACCATGCAGCGGGTGTGAAGAAATGAGACACGTTGGCAACTGACACTCCCCCAAAGCAATGGGTAGGTGATGGTGGTAGCAACACGTCCGTTCCTGTTTTTACGGGCGGCAACTTTGAATGTCCGCGGTGTAGGAGTGATTTTCCAAAGTTTTCTTCAAACTTCACTATTTCTAATCTGAGAAGATGTGGTTGAAATGTCTTTCACAGGATAGTTAATATCTATCCAGGGAGTAAACTATTGTTATTTATCAGTTTATTTTGAATTTTGATTTAATTCTATAGTAAAAAAAAACCAAATATGCATGGTGGTGCCCAAAATTAAAAATGATGTGAAGTGAGTATGCTCACTTTTGGGCACCTCGATTTTAGTTACGCCATTTGTGAAATCTGCAAGTCTAAGTCATTGTGCAGGAATGAAAGTTACTGAAACTATACGTACAATTTTTAAAAACTGTGGCCAGTTGTTAAACATAACCTTATTGCGCAGAACAAGATTGATTCAGTACCAAAACTTCAAGCCCACGGTGAACCTGTTGGATGACTTTGGAATGAATTGAAATTTTGCTCTAGGTTTTTATTTGAAAAGTGGCACACTAGTGTGCCAACGCCACGGTTTTACCCGCACAACAGGGGGGTAGGAAATTGCCAACATAAACAGTAACAGAACAGCATCAACTTCGGCATAACCAGAGTTTTAGTCTTATTCAAAGACTTAACTGTTAGGAGGACGCTCTACGATTATCGAACGGTCACACACAGACGGACTTAAGGCTAAGGCCTGGTCACGAATATTTAATGTAAATGACCATTATTGGAAATTACACTATTTTGCAGTGGGGGTTAATCTACTAACCCCGGCGGATTTTGAAGTCAATAATTTTTTCCTAAATTATCATGATATTACTAGAGATTGAACGAAGGTTTAAAAAGTGATTTTGCAATGTCACGGGGACCGAGGCTTGCGTAGGAAAATACACGTAAGAATTCCATAAAAAGGACGGTTTGGAAATCCCCAATGCTCAAAACGAGCAAATCGTGCACAATTTGGGCTACTTTTTACCTGCCTGTGCGCGGGTTGTCAAAATTGGGCTACTGAGTCATTCCATGCCATTTCAACAAGTTGTGTAACCATGCTCTAAGATTTTGCTTAAATTGGTGGAAAACTCAATTGATGGTTAGGGGGAATAGAAGAATCCCAAACAAAAATTAGATTCCTTTTGCGTGCGGAGTTGCGGCGCATCAAAGTTGGTATGTCAGCCCCCAAAATGGTAATTTTTTGGTTCAAACTAGTTTTTTAAAAGGTGATTGTATTAAAACCACTCATATTCTCATTTAGTTGAATTAAAGCCTTAAA
>JAMKCH010019935.1:0-44977 GCA_023653785.1 Ophioderma brevispina | reverse complement strand
TGCTAGTAACTCATTTTGAATGCATTTTGCATTCCTTTTCTGGGCATTAGGGTTTTCTCTGATGTGCTGGAAGCGCCTTTCATGGCTTGCCGCGTAGCGCCTTGACATGTTTACGTTGATTGTCATGCCCCCCCCGTTAAAAATACACCTTTATTTTTTTTGGGTATGCAATTTCCAAATATTGTTTATGAATGCTTATTTGTTATTTTAAAAGTTGGTATATTCAGAGGGTGTTTGAACCAATCCCATAATGCCATGCCGAGTTGCCCTATTCTCTACTGTACTAAACACTTAATCATACATGACATGAAAATGTCCCCTGGTTCTAAACTTTTGGAATCCTTTTATTCCTATGCTTTGTGGCTAAAATGAAAGCATCAAAGGTCAGGGATTTTCATGTGTTAAAAATAGGATTTTTGTGTGATCACACACACAACCCCATTGGGTGAGATGTCTAAAAACCTGGTGCATTGTGGGATTAACACTCAATACACCCTCTAGTAAAAAATGACTTTGAACTACTATACAGTAGCCTGGAAGACCCAAAGGGATGTGTGCAGAACATGCACTTTAACTAACCTCAAAAAGGGTCACTTCCAGGTAGTTTACAGCATAAGGCAGCTATAGAAATAATCCTGCAATATCGTCACACACAGCTGAAGACATGCATCAATTTGCTCTGTGACAAGAAATTTATTTTGCAATTCACTTCCACAGGGGCATCAACCACTACGAATAAAAGGTTTATCCATGTATGAGCAATTTTCTCGAAGAAGCTCATGCTACCAATATCTCTCTGTATGTTTGCCTGTTAAAGAAACATGCATCTTTAACAAACACCATAGCATCATGATGCAAAGCCTCTCAGTGATGGTCTTCAAAGAGGACAATGTTTTTGTGACAACCTTACTTTAAGTACCATGGGAAATCTATGATACACAAATTAACTTGTATAAACAATTTGTGTGGTAATTTACACGGTGTTCTCAAACCACAAGTCTTGCCCCTCTATGTGATCACAAAATATGTAACATTGTATGATGGGGTTAAAAAGGTATACAAGGTTTTCAATGTGTCCATTCTGAACACACCCCATGAGTCAGTGGCTTTTTCTGACCAAGCTTGGGCTTGCAATCGTCTCAATTGTTAGCGAAGAGAACAAATTATATAAGTTTACAACTTCCAAAATGCCCCTTTAATTGGCACACATGAGCCTTTGTTGACCCAATCTCACTGAGTTGCCAATATCTCATCCACAAGGACACAGTTCAGTGGTTTGTACTTGCATAAAATTGACATGAATGACCTTGTGTGACTGGGTATCACTATATCATACCCCAAAAAACCCATAATTACATTAGTGAATGAAAGCCTACTGACCTGTGCCAAGGGAATTTGAGATTTTACTAGCTCATGTGTCTGTTAACCCCCATATATGGGGTGCAACCGTGACTAGTGACCATAGATGATGGGTCACAGTCAGTGGGTGGTGAGATTTCAGCAAATTTGGTTTCAATGCATGTGGACCTTTGAATCAATCTGTTAACACCTGGACGAAATGGTTTGGGGGCAGTGATCTTCTGACCAGATGGTGATTATGCAATTTATCGGTGGACAACAAAAACAAATTCATAGATTTGCCAAGATATGGCCCCTTAAAGCAAGTGTTATAAAGACTTGTGCATTTACCGTTTGTGTGTGTGTGTGTGTGGGGGACCACATGGACCCCCATGAAAACCACTTGGCACTGGAATTTTAACACAAAACTTAAAAAAAAAAAAAAAAAAACAACACAACCACATAACAGGGAAAAAATGAAAATTACAGTCTAGCATTTGCAAAATGTACAACTTGACCAGAGGTAATGAGTGTGGTACACCACAGACATGGGAGGTGTCTTGCTTAAGTCTGTGACCCTAGCTAAAAATACCAGCAAACTGACAAACACACTAAGGTCAAACATTAGACCGCAAATGCATCAAGGCTAGCTTTTAAATATACACAGCAAGGACAAGGATGGCTGCATGCCAAAAAAAATGCCCCCCTTTTACTAATTGTCACCTTGGAAATCAGTGCAAAAATACAAAAAGTACCCCAAAACACCAATTTGAACCTCCAAAATTTCAACAAAAAAAATTGTAAACATAGTAAAGCACAGCACTTTCAAGTGACTGCATAACTGTGTTTTTCACAAGAATTGAACAAGATACAAAAGACTAGTTCGATTTAGGGCTGCCTTGACAGAAAATCTTCTACTTGATGGGGAAAAGCCTAATCTATTGATAGGCTTGAAAATGCTTTGAATTGAGATGAAGTCCAGATTGAAATGACACAAAAAATTAGTGCGGGTGGATGAATGGTGAAATTGCCAGCGTTGTAAATAGGCAAAAATATTCATGCAGCAGAAATTGTTATTGACGTTGCATGAGCACAATCAGGTGGATTCCGGGGAACGGGAACGGGGGACGAAAGGCCCAATTTCAGCAACGAATCATGGCACCAATAATGCGTGACAACATTGATGGTTGTCTTGATATCAGTTTTAAATGAATAGCTATCATTACCTACTCCATGAGATATGAGTGGTTGTGCTTCAATATTTAATGGCATTGTATAATGGCACTCTCACATAAAGAAGCAGTTCACGGTTCAAAATCATATTGAATGCAGGTGGAGTTGAATCAAGTTACAAGTTTTAGCTATTTTTTTCAGGTCACTGTCACTTAAAGGTGGGTCACGCTATAAACTGGGGCCCAAAATAGAATAGAGAATATGAGAGTAACCAGGCAGAAAGAAGGGTCCTGATAATTCTGCTGCATGGAATGAATGTTCAGACTCTTGCAAGAAAAAATACATCGGTCCTCGGAACCGCTTGTGTCGCCTGTAGTCGCAGTTAGTGAATTAATAGGCCTACACATGACCTTTGGACCTGATATGTGACCCTTGGCCTCATAAACAAATGAGGGTTGCATGTGAACTCCATAAACCAAAGTTGGTTCCAATTTAACTGGCAAGCTTTCAAATGGGTCAATTTTTTACATTTTCATTTTTGCAATTTTCAGTTCACCGCCCTATCGTTACCTTGACCCCTCACAATGACCTTTGACCCTTGGTATGTTGCCTTTAGACCACCTCATCAACCAATGAGGTATCCTGTGCCCCTATGACTTCAGTTTGGTTTCCAATTGTCAACTGGCACTTTCAACTGAGGTCAATTTTAAACAATTGAACTCACATGACCGTTGACCTTGCATGTGATGACCTTTGACCTCTCAAACATGGGGATGCATGGTTGCAACAACACCTATGACCTCAAGTTTGGTTTAATCCATCAAGTATGATATATATTACAACAGATCAAGGGCAAATGTTAACAACAACCCGTTTTTCACAACACAGACAAAGATAGACGGGTCCATTTCTCAAAATACACTAGTCGAGCATTTTTTAGTAAAGCAATTGAAATAAGTTGTGTCTATACGCAAATATTTATGCTGGGGGGATTCCAATCTCCGGTCCCCAACAGCTATTTTTAGGGAAGTGTGCCTATTTGCATAAATAAATTCCATGGCTGCCCATTTTTCCTGTTTTGTCATAACTCCAGATCTAAGGACTTGTACAGAACTTCAATTCTTTGTCATACATCGTGTTTTCAGGGTCAGAGAACACAACTAGATCACTCGTTAAGGTTTTAGGCCATATAATTGACATTATTTGCATAAATTTAAAATAGCGGCCATTTTGAATTTTATGCCAAATCTACCTTGTTAATATGACCTAATCTAAAGGTCATGCTCCCCATGAGTTGGGAGCAAAGTGTTACATGCTTGAAAACTACGCAAATATACACGTTTTCACACTAAATTGAGAATAAGTCCTCAATTGTTTTTGAGATACCTATAAAACTATCTATTGTTGTAAAGCTTAAAATAATAGCCAAATATGCAACTTGGTATGTGCAAAGCAGGGTGCCACAAGTGTCAGATAGGTGGAAAAGTGACAGTTTAATGTAAAAGTACAAACTTTTTGTGGCAGGCTAAGGTGTAGTTTCCTTCTATTAACATCATAGCTTAACTGTTGTATGAGTCAAAATGACATGCCAACATAATCAAACAAAATGAACTGTTATTTATCTAATACACCCAACAGACTCAACACAATAACAACATCAACAACATTGGCACAAAGTGATGCCGCCACACAAACCTGAAATTCTCGTCATAATACCCAAATATCGATGTCGTGGGGCAAATACAAGATGAACAGAGTAAAGGTTAGATTACGTCGAGGCTGATCGAGGGGAAAACTAATAATATGTATGGCCCGACATGACATGCTATCTATAGATCCAGCATAGAGGGCATTGATATCTTCTTTGTTAGTGAGTGTATTATCTCAAGCAGTGATTTTCATGGTCCCCAGAATTAAAGACGACTGATAAATATATAGAAATAATGTGGTTATTCAAAGGCCATCCAGTGGATATGGTAAGAAAAAGTTTAACCCCCCCCCACCCCCCCCTGCCACTACCTCCTATCTATTGGCATCTAAGCACTCTTTTTATTGGTTAACCTTTGCAAGTATATCAATGTAATGAGCAAATGAAGACTATTTAACGAACCTTGGTATGTTTACACATAGATATAAAAGCACTATTTTTTGTTGTGATCAAGTGCCCTCATTTATGTCCTGTAATGATCCAATCATGCGAGATTGTATCATGGGGTTGTTACAGGTCCAGGGGATTAAAGATATGTATACTGACCAGTGGGCAGCCCAGATGGGAAATTTATTATCCCCTATTCCCCCCCGGTAGAAAATGACAGTTTTTGGCAAAAAATCAGCAGTTTTGGGCCCCAAAAATCACCAAATTTTGTGCAAATATCATGATTTGGGGGATAATTTGTTTAAAGATCTCACATTTTACACAGTTTGGCCTCCCAATTTAACTCCCCCCCACTCCCCGAAAAGAATCCGGTGCCACCACTGCCCATTGCGAAATGTCAACTACGCTATAGCATTGGTTTGTTTCACCAGCAACTATGGTAGAAACTGTGCTGACCATGGCCACTGTGTCGGACGCTGTGACCCAACTGTGTCTTGACCATCTCTTCGCTGGTCCACCACAGTTTTGGAGAAATGCCACTACGTCCCAACCTATGGTTTGTCAACTCAGGGTTAAATGACCAGGCGTTGCCCATGGTCAACCACGAGGTTTCCATCAACCATGGGTACAACCACGGTTCAACCATGGTCCCCATAGGTTTAGGACTGTGGGGCCAATTCCACAAACCTACGGTTGACCATGGTGAAAAGCACTGTTGGCCAGGGTCAAGCACAAGTTTCTACATGGTGACCTGGTGAACTTATAGCATGTTTACATTTTGCCTGGGTGATACCGACACTACAGTCTAGTTATGATTTAGAGATGAGGTATTTTTAGCCCGTATCATGTGATCTGTTGTGTATTTAGACATGGGTAAGTAGTATTATGTAAAGCGAAAAGTACAATGAAAAGCTTTGGTCTGAGTGTTTCTCCCCCAAAAATAGGTTAAAGTTTTTAATTAATGCATTAACGTTACTACTGAAAAAGGTAGTTTTGCTGAAGCCTGAAGTGTCGACAGGCAGTAAGTTGGAAACAGTAGCTTCTGACAGATTAAAAATTTAATGTCCCATCAATAGTCTACTGCTTTAGATGGTGTAGTTATGCTACATTGCTCTCCAAATTTGCTACCTTACTGAAAGGTTTGTAGGACAGTCACTGTCACCATCATCATAAAATCGCATCACCGTTACCATTTACAAGGTTTATCATCATGTGCACGCTTATTTCCAAAATGCCATAAACAAGGCCTAACTTTTGCTGAATTTTATTGTATTTCTGAACAAGAAATCAACTGATGTTCTCAACCTATATTTCTTTTCTAGATCATTTTTTGACCTCACCAAAGTACTCCCATCGATCTTGCCTTAACCCTCGTCCACCAAGGGTTTTTGGTACACTTTTCACACCGGGGGGGGGGGGGGGGGGTGGTAATAAACCCCAACCCCCTCGAAATTCGTTCTAAAGCAACCCGTGCTTATGATTTTGATCCATGGATAGGTAGGTCCTCCTCTTTCCATTGATACCACACTATATACCAACATACCATCTTGCGTCACCATGACGTCATCATCCGCGATTCCGGCAAAATTGGCATTTTCCACAGAAATGGGCGAAAATCCTAGTTGGGCTAAAGGAGGGAATATCGGATTTTCATGTCGGTTTCAGCTCTAAATGATGCAAATTACTAGTTTTACATAACATAGAGTTTTAGAGCCTACTGTGCATAATATTTTCAAAATTCCCAAAAAATATCCTTGTGGGGGCAACCACCCACCCCCCTACCCTTCAACGTGACTGCATACCCTAACCCCGGGTGAGGTGCTACCTTCACATTTTTTCTCCTAATTACCGTAAAGGATGAAAACGAGTACGGAGCGCACCGGAGCGAAGTTTCACTAGAGGGAGTGTACCACCCCCCCCTTTGAAACTCTTAATTTTGCACCCTGGATGAGGTTACTCTCCCGTGATTCCTCCCGTTCTGACCCTTCCCAGGTTTCTTTACACTAGCAATGTTTATCCACTTAGCTCTTTTTGTACTACTATTATAAGCAGAACGTCTTGATTATCCTGGTTTCACAAAGAACCTTGTATTTGCACTTGAGTCTATTTTCGTAGCAAAGGCAACTTACGGTAACAGTCAAATACAACAGCGCTACAAATACAGACACACGGACAGCAAGCATATAGAAGGCCTGCGATACTTGTCTCCTAAACACAGGTTGTGAGAGGGCCATGACAAAAACAAGGAATGGAACAAATGAAGAGAGAGCTAGTTGATTTAATGGCTTGCTTAGTTTAATAAGTTGGTATATGTTTTTTGTGGGCCTTGCCAGCTAGCTTTCAGGCCACTTTGCATCCCTTGTGCATGTGCTGTGTGTAATATGTTTGTATGTGTGTATCACTACAAGTTAATTTTTAATATAGTGGGGCCCACAATTCTTATATGTCTTTTAATATAGCGGAGACACCGCAAAATTCATATGTTTTTAATTCAAACAGAGTGGCTTAAAAAAATTCAAATTTCCCGTGGGGAAGCGGTAGTCGAACTGGTTGCGCCCATTAATTTCAGAAACAGTATCCCGGTTTATTTTTTTAAAGGGATGACTAGATAGCTATGTTCCGGGGAGAAGGGCAGAATGGGGCAATCGTGACAAAACTCATATATGAATTCTTGGGAATTAGTTCTTCAATTCCTAAACATAACTGATCTTGAGATTGAGGAACAACTCTCACATCCATAACATAGATACGACATCGGGATCGAGGGAAACTTTTTGGACCGTTCAGAGAAAGATGAAGTGAAAAAAAAAGGGAAAATGTGGGATTACTCCTGCCCAAGAAATTGGGTTTTTTGTACCCCAGCCACGGGTTGGAAGTGAACCGAGGGCCCGGTTTTCTCATATTGTAAGTAGGGGGATCGGGGAAATTTGTGCCTCAAGTAATGTGTGCGGTACTAATTTTTGCGAGCTATATACTTTATTTGCAGAAAAGAAGTCTTTTACCACGTAGGGGCTCATTGGAGTCAGTCCAGTTACATCCAGTACGAGTCTTGTTCTAGTAGTTCTTATTGCCAAGGAGTTGCATTTGAAGATTTACAAAATGGGGTCAAAGGTTACATGTTGTCATTAGATGCCATCGTTTACACCACCTAAATCTTGACCAGTACTTTTGATGGTCCGTGGCCACCTTGTTTGAAGCATAATGGCATTGTAGATTAACCCAAAAAGGGGTCATAAGGTCACTCATGGTCATTAAGGTTCAGTCTGTAAACCCCGTAAAATCTGGGGCGTGTGGCCTTTGAACAAGGCTGTTGGTGCAGCACCTTATTGCCAGGAAATTTCATTTGAAATAATTTACAAAATAGGGTGAAAGTCCACATAGGGGTTATTATTACTTCATGCATGCATACGCGCACACTGACATTGTACGCTTGCGACTACAGCTGCGGCTTACTGCGATCACATGTTTAAGACTGCGTGAAAGACGTCACTATTAGTTCAGGCCGGACTACCTTTTAGTATGACACAAATCTGTTGTTGGCTCCAGGACACAACATGAGATAGCCCTCTGAGTAACCAATCAAAATAGTTCTTCTATATTGTCTGTGTAAACCTCTACCACCAACTTACTTTCTCTTTAGAATTTGCTTATAGTAATACTGCCTTCCAAATGACCATCAAAAATAGTGCTTAGATGTCAATAGACTTGAAAATGTGCCACGATATTAACGGTGCCCCCAAAATATCTTCTCCAAAGCCACCGTGTGGTTTGGTCATGGGCTGATGAACTTCGGACTCTTGTGGTGACGTTTCAATCACAAAATTCATTTCCGTTATCAGGTAGACGCTTCAAAAAAGGGCTTTGATAGTTTGGTTCAAATTTGACTTCAGCTAAGGTCAAGAAACTGACTTTTTGTGTGGTAAGTTCTAATCATGCCAATTGCCAATCACAGTGGACAATTGCTCTTCCATGCATGGGTCAGATGTAATAGTCCACTTGTTTTGCTGTAACCCCCCGGGAGTTTTCTCAGTTTGGTTTGAAGTTTGGTACAACGTTCCTTTGGAGAGTCTTGAGATAGGACCCTTATCTATAGCAATTTTTGCTAAAGAAGTAACTCATGCCATTACAAGAGAGATATAAAATTTGGAGCCAATTTAAAGGCCCATTTGCCTTTTTCTCTCAAAATTCTACCACTGTAAGCAAATTCCGGAATTTGGCTGCTTAGAACTGGGAATAACTAATATATTTTAAACTTACGATTGTGTCAAAAGTAGTAGTGGGTTTGGCTGATTTCCTACGATACTACTAAATGCATTAAGGGGGTGGACCCTTTAAGTATATACAGTTTTCATCTTGATAGAATGCCTTCACCCCAAAACCCCATCTGTAAAGTTTTGGCCGATATTTCAACACCCTTTTTTAAGGTGAGACTAAAATGTTATTTTGTAATGCCCATATAGTACTTTGTAAAATTACTTGAGAATTACCAAATGGGGGCCATTCTTGCTCAGAACATCCAAACCAAAACACCTTTTAAGCCAAAGATTTCACAGGTAACAAGATATACTTTCTTCAGATACCACAGTTTTGACATAAAATATGGGATTTCTGGTAATGCTATTACGATCGGACATGGCCCTTTAAAACAGAATTTTGTTAAAGATGTTGTGCGCAGAATATATCAGTTTTAAACCAATATCGCAACCTTTGACCTGCATGTTAGCAAGAAATTATGGTATTTTCTAAGTCCGTTGGTGCAAGAGTCATCAAGCTGGACTGTAGAGATTTCACATTCATTCACACCACTAACTAGATCTGGTCTGGGAAAAAAGCTAAAAAAGTGACGTCTAAGTTCAAATTGAAAAAATAGTAAAACTGGGCCCTTTCTCCTGTGCCATGATTATGTGGTTTAGACATGATTTTAAAGTAAAAATCAGCAAAATATCGAAAAAGGTGTGTGTGGCTTTACTACTACTGAGTATTACAGTAACTAAGTTTACACCCATCCCACAATTAGGATATTTTGACTAAAAGCCACAGTTCAGAGGGGATCGGAACTCAACGTTGTCTTCACATCTTCATAGTTTTCAGAAACGCTGTGGTCACTTATGGGATTCTTCTTCTGCTGGAATGGGATGCAGAGGTCCTAGCAGTCCCAGAGGTAAATGCATCTTAAAGCAACTGAGTTCTTCGTAATTGAGAAATTTAGTTTTTAATTAGGGCCCCTTTGTACATAAACCAATTGGCATTATTTGGTTGGCAACCTACATATGCTGGGCATACACACAGCAACATGTTTGTGAGATGAGTAGGCGACAACATCTCCTGCTGTCACAAATTCCCTCTGCCAGTGTCTATTAACTTGTCAGCATATGTCTAACCTGAGACGAGATATCCTAAAACAAGAAGATTCGAGCAAGTATCGATGGATTGTTTGCAGCGTGCTGTCTGGTACATTTTTTGTTATGCTGTTTTATTCAATGATTCCCTCGACTGATCGAGAAGCATTCATCGTTATTCAATACCTTTCAATGTATAAACCCAAGATTTGAATTTGGTGGGCTATTTTTAAATGCAATTATTGCTCACACGTGTGTTTTATTTGTCAAAACGTCTTGAACACAGTTAACTACTCAAATGACTATTACATATAAGCCATGGAAATAACTTACAATGGACCCCATTTTTGTACACTCATTTATCGAGCCTATAGTACAATTTTGCTCAAATTTCAATGTCTTAATGACATTCTTTGATACCTTTCAAAATGTACTAGAGTTATCAAATGTTTATTTATCCTCGTTCATATCACCAGAATTGAAACAAATTTGGACGAATTTTTTATTTCTAAAAACCTGTTATTGTTTTAACAGAATCGATCCTAATGGGACAATTTTGTTTTAATTTTGACTTTTCTTCTTTAAATGAAAGTTCTTGATACATGGTGGCCAAACCCATAAAAGATGTAATGTGGAGCCGGTTCTAAAACAATTATATTCATGTTAGTCATAAATGTGAAGCACAAATTGGGTAAAATGCCTGATTTTGAGGGATACCTCACTCAGAAAACTTAAGGTGCTCACACCGCCACCGGGCGCCAGTAATTGCAAGCTGAAACAGACTTGGTTCAATACACTGGAGCTGTTAACAATGGACTACAGACTTTGCTTCGACCTCTGTTAGTATATTCCTCTCAGTTCTGCAATTGTCATGAAACAATTTCTCATTATAGTGCCACAAGGCCTGAAATATGTGTAGGGAAAAATATATCCTCTGCTATCCATGAAATATTTGCTAGTCTTCACTCTACATATAGATATAAGTTAGATGCTTCCAGAAATGTTCATCGCGGAAGAAGCAGTGTACCCAGAGGATCCGAGCACCGGAGTGCTGTGAAAGAAAAATTTTCACGCCAAATCAAATTTTCATGCTGTGCCCATTTCATCACACTATTGTCACTTGTTTTTTAAATTCATGGTGTTGTATTTCCTCACATAGACCCTATACACAAAAGAATATATTCTGCGCATTTTTTGGCATTTGCTACTCCAAGCGCAATAATGTTTCCGCGAATTTTCTATTTTAAAAGTGCCAGGGCATAAAAACACTTTGCCCATTGTAGGAGGTCAAACATCCCCCGGTTAGTAATCCTAATAATGTGTCAAGCCACTACTTTCTAAGAGAAAATGACAACCCTCGCAAAAAGAAGTCAAATATTTTGGGGATTTTTTTCTTTTCATTCCAATTCCAACTCAAAAAAATCGCCTACTCTCTCTAATCCCCATTACACCGACAGCCTATCAATCATACAAAGTCTCCAAAATTTTGCATAGCATACTTATAGTAAACCCTTTGTTTATACTGATGGACTAAAGTGAAATACAGAGGAAAATTGGGGAAGTGAATTTCTTTTCTTTTTCTTCTTCCAACATGCGTAGTAGTGCTGTGAAAGGCACTTCCCAAACATAAGTAGGCCCTGAAATCCAATTCCAAGTTTATCAGTATCTTTATGCATTCTTTTTTTCCCTGTTGATGAGGTGACTTGTCAGGTGGTTGCAGTATTGCAAATTGTGGAAATAAAGGCCAAGAAATTTTCCAAGAGGTCGGGCAGCAGAAAAACCTGGTTTTGCATCAAACTTCAAAGTTATCAAAATAGGTTTAACAAACAAAATGTATGTTTCCATTGCTAAACCTGGTAAAACGACGATATTTTTAAAATATTATTTTGGCAATCTGAATTTTGACGCGGCGTATTTTAGTCCCAAAAGCGATGCGTGTTGCGGGAACATAAACTCAGAATCAACTTTCAGACCGCTTAATCGTCGGATAATAATAATTTCAAAATGAGGGATGTCTTGGTCACCCAAAAACTGCAGCTTTTGACAATTAGAGAATCTCAAGTGGCAAATAGATTATCTTGATATTATCAAGAATTAATAGTGGGCCGTAGTATGTTTTCAACATTATTAACTGAACTCCTAACAATCTAATTCCAATATCAGGTTCGGATCCAGGATTTGAAAAACTGCCACCGCTCCCCTCCTAGATCCGCACCTGAATATCTGTTTCGCAGAGAGTAAATGAGTGCACTAGCTCATCCTGAACGGAGTGATGAAATCCTGAAAAAAGCGTGTAAAATTTGAGTAAAAAGGGCCCCAAAACGGCTGAATAAATAAAATCAGCAAGTAAACTTTGCTCATCTCCCTGGCAAATGGCAGTGTGGAACAGTACCTCAGATGATCCTTGGTCCATGACCTTTGACATCATCCACCATGAAGGACCCCCTTGCCAACTTACCAACACCACACCTCCCAATCTGGTTTAAATCGGACTTAACTTTTCGAATGGACGAAGGGGAGTGTGGCGAAAAACAGAAACCTAACCAAAACCTAACCAACTGAAACACACACTACATCTCACATACCTACACATATGGACATTCGCACCCTCACAATAACCCCCCTCTGCTTTTCCAGACGGGATAAAAGTGTAATTTGAGTAAAAAGGACCCAAACCGGGTTGAAATAATAAATGCAGAAATTTTGAGCTGTCCATTTCCTGAAAATTAGGAAATTCCTGAAATTTACATCCCTGAGATGTCGCTAAATTTAACTGTCCTCCCAAAATTATTTTTCCCGATTAATGCAGCTCTCCACACCCTAACCACCTATTATTTTGGGCATGTACTATAATTTTTCAGTTTTCTTTTCCGTCCTCTCTCTCAATAATATAAGGTTTCAACCCAATCCTATCCAATCCCATCCAAGCTTCAGAAAGGGTTATTTATCTGCATGCTGCAGAATGTATCAAATGCGTTTATTCCGACGCCCCTGTCATATTCCCTAACAATTCCCGGGATTGAAATGACTTGCAACTGACAATTTTTTGCTTGTCTCTCCCGAGATTTCCTGTTCCCATTTTTTGTGCTTTCTGAACTGCTAATTTTCACAACACATGCATCATAATTATACTTATATGAAAAACATTATACCTTTTAACGTATTTTTATTAAGGAATTATGGAGGCAGTTTCATCTTTTTCTCTATACCTTACCCCATGGAAGTGTGTTTTGTTGTGACACTTAGCAGGTAAAAAAAAAATCCACTTTTTTAGTAGTGTGGTAAGATATGTGATAACCGTCAATGCACTCCATTAGATCAATTAGTTGTATAAATCTTCATTAAATGGTAGGTAACCCAGCCACGGTCCAATTTATCATTTTTCTCCATCACATGCAAGCATACCACAAAAAAATGATAAAATGATTATAAATTTTGGTTAAATCGGTCCGGCCATTTGAATAATAGAAGCATGAACACTTACCAATTTGACTCATATCATAACACAGTGTGTGTGTGTGCACACGCGCGTGTGTGTGTGGGTGAGCTAGTGTGGTCGACCACGTTTGTGGCTGGTTTGGTTCATAACATCAAAAGAAAACATTTTCTGGACCTTTAACTGGGGCAATGAGAAAATATGAATTTTCTTCCGATACCAAAATCTACATTTTGATGAGATAAAGTAGGAGAACGAGAATGTTGATCGGGGCACCTACCAATAATTTAAAGCTTCATCAAATTAAGTAACTTTTTAGTATGAATAGGTCAATGACTTGCATGTATACCTTCAAGTCAATTCTGTGTTTTATATGCATTGTACCCAAGGGGGTGAAGCCCATTCAAAACCAGTCGTCCCGTGCTGGGCGCTGACATTTTGAATATTGCACGGAATAATTATTAGTTTGGGTGCTTGTATACACACATAATGTCAATTCGATACAAACAATCCGGCAAAATATCAGTTGTTGGATGTTGGGTGCTATTGGGTGGTTAAATTTTGTCCTACCCATGGCCACACAACGAATGAAATGACACGTCGCGTCAGTCGTCTTGATTTAAATAAACCGCCTCAATGAATACATCTTTTCACCTAAGCGCGCATTGCATTATGAGAAAAAAGAGTATCTGAGCACAATGATCCAGGTGCACTATTATTACACCTGGCCACCTCTAACACATACATCAATTTGTATCACTACCGATTAGTGTATATGCAAAGCGGCACCCACAGTATGTGGAAGAAGCGGAGGCAGCCATTGCTTTCTATTGTTGGTACTCTATGTTGTCTTTGTGGTCGGCAAAACATGCGAGACGATGAACTTCTAAAGATTACGTAACGTTTTGCCGCGCTATCTATATAGAACCTCTTTGATTGTACCCATCTTGCATACTCCTTTCGGCTTGAAGCATGAAATGGATGTCATGAAACAGGTTTTCACTTGAAGCACGAAGCAGTGGCACAGCTGTTGGAAGTGTTGAAGCACTTTATACTCACAGCTGAGTATTATAATTTCTTCTACTATCACACCCAGTTTACACACAAGCCACTCTCACCACAGAAGGTATATTGAGTCCATCCCACACTTCACCAGTTTGGGAAATTTCACCTCCATAAGGTCATGTGTTTTATCCCATCTTTGACAAAAATCATATCTTAATACATAACAAACCAAGATTTCTACACTCATTTCAGCCCACCAAAGTGAAGGTGACTTTAGGAATTTTTATCATGATCTTGACCATTTGGACACTTTTTATCCACAAGTACTGTACATAATGGTACAGTGCAATGCATTCACTACGGATTTGGTTTAAAACACCCTGATGGTGAACTAAGTTCTGAAAATAATCTCCTTGACCATCTAAAATGAAGAACCGACACTGACCTTCTATGGTCAAGTGACCTAACACTGGCATGTTTGCTTACTTAAGATATCATTTTCATAATGATTCAAACAAACATTATGTACACTAAAAAATTCTGCCTTTTCAAACCAATTTTGCAATTTTTGAAGATCGGTGGCCTGACTGAAATTGGGACTCCAATGGCCAAAAGCAAGGACTTTTGTAATATGCCCTATTATCCAGCATGAGTTGCTAATGCTTTCGGTTGCAAGGTCGCTATGCACAACAATTCTTGGAAGTAAGATTATTAACCAAGCATGCTGTTTGTTCTGACTGGTTAAGTTTGATGCAAGCGCCATTACTCTCTTGCTCTTTGATATTCACAGCTGTGTCCTCAGCTCAAATAGTTGATTTTTTTTTTGGGGGGGGGGCCTGTTCAAGTTTGCTTCAGTTCATAAAGACTCCTACTTTGGCCTATAACTCCCAACATTTTAGCTTAAAACCCACATTTGGGAAAAATGTTGTGTTTGTCGGGTCTATAAACCTCCTCATTAGCCTCCAAATTTTTCCTTCAAAATGAATTTCCCCAAGTGAAGTCTGTAAAAATTGGTAGTTAGAAAGTCAGTTCTGAAGACCCTACTTGAAAAAAAAAATCACAAAGCCCAATTGGAAGCCTTGACTAAAACAAAGTTGATGGGCTCCTTTCCCCCTTTTTTTCTCTTTTTCCTCCTGCAATTGAATTGCCTACGTAGATCCTGGGTTTCCTACCGGAAAATCATTTTTTACCGAAATTTCTATCCCACAAGCACCAACGATGTACGAGTAGATTATGCATAACTCCGTGCACGCTCGCGGTTTAGTGCGCCTCCTTTAAAATACTCGCACATTTTGTGGCGCAAAAAATTACAAAGGCAATCAAAGAGTACTTGTTAATGGTAAAATTTATGTACAGCAAACGGTTTTCACACAGTTATGACAGCAAAATGCCCAATGCCACAAAACACAACACCATAAATAGATATGCGCTATTATTTTATCTATCGTAGCATCGTTTTTGGTGCATTGTTGGATAAGAATTTCGGTAAACCCTTATTTTCCGGTTCGGCCCCCCAGGATCCCGATTGAACCAGTGAATTGCACGATTAGGCTGTGTTCATGCATTGAACCTCCGGCTGGGCTTAATATTCCTCTAACCAACCCTCCTTTCTCACTTATCCACTTGATTGCAGAACTTATTGCTTCGCAGAGGACGTAATATTACCTACCCTAAAGACGTTGATGAAAATAAGGCAAGGTTAAGATTAACTGACCCTTGACCCACCTTTTATTGGTTCCAATTGGGTGCTATGACCAATAGTGTGACCCTGCCTTTACAGGTCATGACCCCAAAAAGTGACTTTGACCTTGTGAATGGGAGAAAACGTGCTTAAATACAGTTATCCTCAAAATAGCTTCCGCACACCACTGCACTTATGAAAAATAATCTCCAGCCGTGTCAAGGCGTAAACTTCCTGTTCTTGGCGGAAGTGCTGGGGTATAAATTTTCCCGATTTTTTTTTTTTAACATGCACCTTTAACTCACACATATCGATAACCCTGGTATTCCTTCTGCGGACAGCTTTCATATCGGCAAGTTGACACAACACATTACTTTATATTAAGACAAATAATCAGGTTATGGTATTTAAGTTCCATGTCTTGTCTGGAGGGGATGTATAATGGTGTCTGCATCTTTGATATTTATTTCATTGTTACAAGGTCTGTGAGTACCACAGAATACGGAGACCTGGTTTGGCTGCCAATTTTTTAGCATGGAATGTGCTTTGGGGAGCATTGTCAAATTTACAGAAATGCATTTCACACATCAAATAAGCTTTTCTTACACCTAAAACATATGCTATATCAAGAATGTCTCCACCGTGCAACTTGAGCTAACATGAAATGTGCTTAACTTAAAGGTGGGTGACCTGATCGACAACCTCCCCCCCCCACCTTTACTCAATTAAAATGAGGTTTCGTCTTTAGAACAAATGCCTATATTTTTTTTTCATTACCCCCAAGCTCAGAAAATGTTTCCTTTTGAGGTTATGAACAAAATCTCAAATGTGGTGAACCCCATTAATTAACCAGGCCAATTTAGAGTACCCATTAAAGACCCCCCCATTACCAGAAAGTAGGATCAATTTTGATATCAGATGAAAGGCTGTATTTTCCACATTGTCATCCTGAAATTTCAGCTTTCAAATCAATTTTTTCTAAAGATACAGATTAAAATACTTATCGTTTTAGTGGTGGGTTAACAATAAAATAAGCACGGTAGGGTAGTGAATGGGCGTTGCACTATGCATATATCGCGTTCTAGCATTTCCAAAACCGCAAGTTTGTGCCCCACGGTACTTGATGGGCGTGTGTACATGTGTCAGGCTCTCATATCAAGTTGAGAACACGATAGACAAAAATCGGAACAAGCACCCTTTAAAAGGGAAATCATTATTTGGGGAGCAAAAAAAAATGCCCATATCTCAAGTTTTGAATATTTAGAGGAGAGAGGAGTGGAGGGGTTTTGTAGGGGGACGGGAGGGGCGGTAGGGGGAAGGGTAGTGGAAGGGAGGGTTGGCAGGGAGAGGGGAGACGAGGAGAGGAGGGAGAGAAAAGACGAAGAAGAAACCAAAAACCAAAACCTTACAAATCAATAGGGATACCCTTAACAACAGTTACGGGGAACTCACCTGGAAAAAAGGTACTTTTAAACCAATGTTTAAAGTATCATGTCGAGGGGTGACAATCGAAGGACGTAACTCAGCCCTGAAAGAAATATTAAAGAATTTCTTTAATTTGCTTTGAGAAATGTGATGTCTAATATTTTCTACTAAAGCAAATTTTCAGACTCAAAATATAAACATCTCATAAAGCTCAACACTATGGTACTGTAAGAATCATTATCATAACAACTTTAGTTAAACAAAGAACAATTTTAATTATGAACAGCAGGAATTAAAGAAATTATTTAATATTTCTCAGTGCTGATGAGTTAACGTTCTTTTCTGGAGTGTCAACCATAGATGTGTCATTGATTACTCTCTTAGAAGGTAATCAAATCCCCACAATTCCTCTCCAATCACTTCTAAAGGTTAGCACTAACTACATCCAGTTTAAAAACTCGAGCGGACTCTTACTAATAACCAATAACCCCCTCCTCATAAGCACAAAGTCAGGTTACAATAGTTATAGTCAGTGGTAGCCATGGTCCAATTATGGCCGCATGACCTTAAAATTGAGTATGGACATAATTTTCTGCTGAAAATGATAGATAAGGGTGTGTAGAATAGAATCTCGCGGGGCCACATGGGCATCCTTGAGCATTTGAGAAAGAAATCCAATGTGGCGTCGCCCATTCATACATGATAATTATCTATTCAGCCCATATTATCAAACTATGGAGTTACTAGATATACTATAGGACCCAATGAACAAATGCATTGGAATTGTAACATTGAGTCATACTCCAATTCAAAATGGAAGCCAAATCTTAACTTAATTTAAAATATTTTTAATTAGTAAATTAACGGATTGTGTCTGTGAAAAAAATGTAAAACATGAAGTACTTAGTAGGATTTGTTGTTAGATTACCATAAACGATTTCTGATACTTTTAAAGTTTGTAAACATGAAGTCAATCAATATGGGCAGCCAAAAAACGTGAGTACTTCTTAAAACATACTTGACCAAAGTCTAAAATATTACCTTCAAGTATAACTTATTGTGTCAATGAAACAATTAGAAAATGTACCTATGACCATAACCAAGTGAGACCCAGGTAATTCGGATAAATAAAAAATGGGTCAAATATAAATTGAGTGCAATATAATGTGCACCAAAAGTATTCCTATGGATTTTTGACACTCTGCGCCATCTTAGTTTTTATTCGATTTGGCGCATTATTTAAAACAAATTGAAATGTATGTTATACATTGGTTAGATCAAAGGGGACATTTCTAATGTCATTGACACATGATTTTGATTTGAAGGCTGTAATACTTATAAAATTTGTGCCAAGTCTATTTTTGAAAGATGTTCACGTTTTGCTGCTATATTGATGACGTCATGTAAATTTAAACGTATCAGAAATACATTAATTGTGTCTTCTAGCAACATAAACTAAGCACTTCTCGTCATTTTGTTAATTGCAGTATTTGACAGTATATGGCATGTTTTAAATTATTCCCCGGATTTTTGTCTTCAATTTTGATTTGAGTATGACTTAATGTTACAAGTGCCATACACTGTTCATTGGACATATAGTATATCTGGAAACTCCATAGTTTGATAATATAGGGTTCAATAGATAATATCATTAGGCGACGCCATCCTTGGATTACTCAAGGATGCTCAAGGATGCCCAGGGGAACCCGGCAGATTCTTATTCTACACACCCTAAATCATCATTTTCAGCAAAAAATTGTGGTCCATACTACTTTACGTTCACATGAAGGTTCTACCTGACATATTTAAAGAGACATGAGGAGATTTCCAGGAAGAAGCGCCCCCATTTTCTCGAACCCTGGTTTTTTACATATTTGGAATGCTACCAGGATTGATACCCCTAAGTGAATAAGTAGAATACTTTTTTTTTTTTTTTTAATAAATTTTTATTATGCGTCTTTATATAATAAGATGGTGATTTAGTAGTTTCTGTCGTGCACGACAAAAGTCAAGCATGGTTTTTCTATGGGGAAAGGAATACAATAGCAGGCAAGTTCAAAACAAGGTTTGCGTTTTCTTTGCAACTGTTTGTTCAATAACCTTCGAATGTTCTCGGTAAGATGGTCTACAAAACGATCAGGTGGAAATTGAGAGGGAATTTGTATCCGAAAAAAAAAATCGCCGATCATTTTAAATATGACATGAGCTCAGAAAACCAGCCAAAAAGGCTCTCATATTAAGTAAATGGTGTCACACTCGCTTTTCTCGGACTAAAGACATTTGAAGGTCTTAATAATCACTTCGGCATGTTTTGCTTAATGTGCAGTGCACGATTCTGTCAGTTCAGGACAGTGTAAGTCCCCCATATTTGTTTGTTACATTCAACCCTCTCATTCCATCCTTAAAGACTTCAACGATATCAAATTCTACGCATTCAACACTGGACATGTTTCACAATACCTCTCTTTCCCCAACAGGACACCCACGATGTCTTCCCTGACGTTGACAAAGCTCACAACACAAGTGTGTTTAACAGAGGAAATGGAATATCAAACCAGTGATGTGGTCGGATTGATTTTTGGTCGCATCTAAAACGAGTGTATTGAGAAAAAGGCAGAGCTGCTTGCATCAATCCCAAGGGGAACAGGATTTGAAAAATTGCAACTTGATAATATAGGTGACAGCCATTATAGAGTATAATCTTAAATACAAAAACCATGTTTTTTATGCTCCATGTTAGCACGGAAACATGTAGCACTTTTTGGACATGATCTTGAAAGTCTTATGGTTGTTGAAATCCTGAAGTGCACTTAAACCCGAAGTATTAGTACGTGTACAGTACAGGGAAGTATGGGTATATCGCAAAGCATCATGGGACTGGCTTTAAACGCCCCCTGGATGAAGCGTATGAAGCCAGGAGTAGGGGGAAAAGTTTGGCTTTTAATATTAGGAACTGTCAAAAACAATTTCTGGCAAATTTATGTGTGGTGATTTTCCTCTAAAGGTGTGTTTCTGTAGGACCATTTACCGGACAAGAGGACGGGATGAGGTGATAAATGGTTGCTCAGAAATGACCTCTCTCACTATTTACTGGTAACTCAACCCTGCAAAAATTTTACTTCTCGAGGGAAGAAAAATAGCAGCGTCACTTGCGGTAAAATTGCCAATAGAAACAGAGAGAGAGTGGGAGATGAGGGGAAAGAGTGGGAGAGAGGGGAAAACAAATTTGCCAACAATGAGGGGAAAGGAGATGGGAGAAAGAGGGAAGAGAGGGGAGTATGCAGGGGAACGAGAGAGAGACTGGAGAGAGAGGAGAGAGGGGAGAGAGAGAGGGGAACGGAAAGCGGAGACCGAGGGAGGAGAGAAGAGGAGAGGGAGAGAGAAGAGGGAGAAAATGAATAGAGAGGGGAGAGAGGGAGCAAAGAGGGGATGAGAGAAGAGGAGGGAGAAAGGGTGGAAGAGAGAGAGGGACTGAAAGGAGGAGGAAAGACCGCACAACTCCTGGTCCGCTGGGACTGGGAGAAAGGGAGTAGATCTCTGGGAAAAAGGGGGAGATGGATGAGAGGGAGAAAGGGGAGAGACAGAGGGAGACCAAGGGGAGAGAAAGAGGGAGCAAGGGGAGAGAGGGGGAAGAGAAAGGGAGCAAAGCAGAGAGAGAGAGAAGGGAGAGAGAGATGTGAGAAAAGACAGAAATACAGAAAAGAGGAAATCAGCCTTAATGTCTAACACACGCCTCCTCAAAACTCAAGTGATGGTAGACCCCCTCAGGATTAAGACAAATAGAATAAATTTTAAGCATTTAAAGAAAACGCTTCCTTGCAGGAAGTCCTTTAGCTGACCTTCATAGTATCTAACCCAAATCTATCATTCCTTTTCCTTCTTTTTAAAATTAATCAA
Organism: Ophioderma brevispina; assembly: GCA_023653785.1. Classification (NCBI taxonomy): domain Eukaryota; kingdom Metazoa; phylum Echinodermata; class Ophiuroidea; order Amphilepidida; family Ophiodermatidae; genus Ophioderma; species Ophioderma brevispina. The sequence goes on along the minus strand of JAMKCH010019935.1, from coordinate 23,588 downwards.
GTATCAATATTGGCTATATGGGTGAGTTTTCTAGAAAGTAAATTAAGGTTACCAAGGTAACCAAGTAGCAATTTATGAAACACTAACTCAAATAAAAATGCTTGTATATAATTTACAGAAATGGAAGAAGATACCCAAATATGCCACAGAGCAGCTCAAATCAACTCCTTCAAGTATTTCTTCGACTACAGACTTCAATTTAGCTGCAACTGAAATCGGGTAATTGATTGTGCTTTCATAAAAGCTACGGGCGACTACCTGCTATGATCAATGGCAGGCAGACATATACAGCTAACTAAATCAGAATGAAAATGTTAAATTGCACCTTGCTTAGAGTGCTACCATATAACAGGGTGCTGCAATGGTGGTAAGGAATACGACGTAGGATTGTTATATAAGTAAGCATACCTGCCACCATTTAGAACCCCAAAATCAGGATGTGCTGCTGTGAACCAACTCATGATAAAAGCTCGTACAGTTTTTTTGGGTTTGGGGGGGGTCTATTTGTGATCCATTTTGAGGCCTCTAGGAGTACATAGAGGTACAAAAACGGTAGTCTCATAAAGTTAGTGACTGGGTTTTAGTGTTTTTGAAGCAGCAGGAAGAGCTTCAGGAACCCAGAAAAATATTTCAGGACTGTTCTGGCAATTATTTCAATTATTTGTTGAAATTTCAGAAATAAGGAAGGATATCCACTATTTTTTTGCAATTAGAAAGTTCAATTTTTGCATAAAAAATTAAAAAAAAACAGGGAAGGTTGGCAGGTATGTTAATGCGGCAAAATAATTCCAGCAATGTTAGAAACAGTCATGAATTATTGGTTGTACATTACAGTCTGGTAATTGTTACTGGATGAATTGTCACTGTGATTTCTGATCAATAGCTGGCAATGTTGTGGAAATGAGAGTGTGTGGGAGCGAATATTTGGATTGGGAAAACTTGTAGCTTAAATTGATGGAAAACCATTACAATTACTGCCCTGTGGATTGTTGTAGCGAAGGTCATTATCAATCGTTGTGCCGAGTCCGAAGGTGAAGTGCAATAGCTGCATGTGATACATCGGTGGGCGGCCTGTATTAAAATAACTCAAATTTATCTTTCCTCGAGTCAGTGGTTCTTGAAATGGTTCTTCAGGTGACTGTCACCTGAAGGACCATTTCAGAGCCACTGACCAAGACTTGGCATATAGTATAACCTTTGATGGAATTTCTGACAAGTGGCAGCTATTTGCACTAATGACCTTGGACTTGTAGTACTCACATGAAAGGGAGGGAAAGGGAGGGTAAGAAGATGAAAGAGCGAGAGGGATAGAAACCCAAAAAAGAGATCGTGGGGAGAGGCTTCACCCCCACCTTGTTTCCACTTTTGTCCCAGGTGTGTGTGTGGCATTGATGAGGGGGGCAGGAGAAGCACTGGAGGGGGCCTGCGAGGTGCCAGGTGCAAGAAATATGGGGATGTTGGACCGAAAACAAGCGGGAAAAGGCTAGCGTGCAGAGAAACCGCCGGCAGATTACAGTCGCCAATTAAAAAATACATCATGGTCATTAAGCTAGGGCTGTAACATTATGTAGATGTGCCTCTTTTATGTGAACAAAATGTGAAAAATTTAAGTTTTGTACCGCATTTGGAAATTGTTTCTTATTTTTTGTCCACAGAGCTAAGAATAGCATTGCACACCCGGATGACAACTGAGCATCGGTCACATGCATTTGAACCACAAGGTTTTAAATTTATTTTGCTATCAAAACATAATCATTTGCATACATGGCAGAAATGAACTGAATTGATAAATATTAAACTGGTGGGACCCCCCAAATAATGTTGCCTATAGCCTTTTAAGGCTACCATAACATTTGTATCCAGACCTCATTGGAGGATAGGAAGAATTTCCTGGAAGAGCACCAAACGCAGGCATCAATTGCCATCGACCGTACGGCCAGGCCAGTTCTCCTAACCTCCACACTTTGTCTTAATTCCTAATGGCTTGACATATAAATATAAACATCAGAATATTACAAAATTTCAAGGCATTTTTCGACTTCACCATCAACTTCTACCAAGAAATACCTATTCATGACGTACCATGAATAATAAATCTAGCCTGCCAACAACATAGACCCGAAAAGGACTTATCCGATCGGCGCTAAATACAAATTCAATTACAATTTACAAGGCAAATCGAACCCAAAAGGCGGTCTTATACCGATCTGTTGCACTCACCTTGAACCTGAATAGTACTACAAATAAATTAACACTTTATCCGCCAATCGAGACCCAAAGCGGATCTTATAAAAGATCTGCGGATAAATACCCATACAATACAAGTAACCAGTCAAATCGAGACCCGAAGCGGATCTTAGATCGATCTGCTGGCACACTACCCACATAAAAACAGCAAAAAAAAAAAAAAAAAAAAAAAAAAAAAAACAACATACCAGCCAAATCGGAGGGAAATCCGAAGCGGACCTTATAACGATCTGCCGACACTCTAGATCATATTAATATTTCAAATTTTACCAGCCAATCGAGACCCAAAGCGATCTTGTACCGGGATCTGCTATTAGTACGTTGAAGTACCCAATTGATTACCAATTGAACATAAATATACAACCCTTTACCAGCCAAATCGAGACCCAAGCGGATTTAAACCGATCTGCTATTATTACGCTGAAGTACCCAATTGATTACCATTGAACATAAGTACTACACCTTTACCAGCAAATCGAGATCGAAGCGGCATATACCGATCTGGCCGACTCTAATACTTCAAAAAATTACCAGCAAATCGAGACCCAAAGCGGATCTTATACGAGCGCTATATTACGCTGAAGTACCCAATTGATTGCCAAGTGGACTGCCAAATCGAGACCCAAAGCGGTCTTGTACGGATCTGCAAATACACCCTGGCAGCAAATAGGTACATTTAGGTAAGGTAACCTAAAAAGAAAACCTAATGCAATATACCTAAAATGGACCTTTTTTGGAACCCGAAAACAGGTCCTTTTAGGTACATACCTAATGCAATTAAATGTACCTATCTCAGAAACTAACCTATTTTTGCATTATTATAGGTACACTGTACCTAGAATGAACCAGTTTTAAGTATCGGAATAGGTCATGTGTACTAAAGTGACAGTTGCAGTCCAAACAGGTCATTTAGGTATAGGATCTATTAATGGGTGTATATAGGTACAGTACTATTTGGCTGCATATAAATTAGCATATACCTAAAATGACCGTGTTTTGGGTTCCAAAACAGGTCATTTTAGGTACAGTTACCAATAAGCAAGTAAATGTTACCTATCTCAAGAAACTATACCTATTTTTTCATTATTATAGGTTTACACATGCCTAAAGTGGACCTGTTGTCGGGTTCCAAAAAAGGCATTGTAGGTACAGTACCTATTTAGCTGTTATAGGTACAGTGTACCTAAAGTGACCTGGTTTTGGTTCCAAAACGGTCATTTTTAGGTTACTAGTACCTATTTGGGCTGATAGAGGTAAAGTGTCCTAAAGTGACCGGTTTTCGAGTTCACAAAAACAGGTCATTTTAGGTACCGTACTAGTGGGGCTGATATAGGTGACACGGTACCTAAAAGGACCTGTTTTCGGGTTCCAAACCAGGTCATTTTAGTTACAGTACCATTTGGGCTGTATATAGGACACGGTGTACCTAAGTGACCGGTTTTCGAGTTCCAACAAACAGGCATGTTAGGTTTACATACCTATTTGGGTTAATAGTACATGTGTACCTAAAGTGACCGGTTTTCGGGTCCAAAAAACACAGGTCATTTAGTACAGTACCTAAAGTGGACTGTTTTCGGGTTCCAAAACAGGTCATTTTAGGTACAGTACCTATTTTAGCTGATCGGTACATGCAGAGTGTCCCTTAAAAACTATGCTGTACAAATTAGGAAATTCTGATGAAAATCATGCAGTCATTTTGCGATGGGGAAACTTTCCCCTTGAACTACAAGGCTGCCTATACTACTGCCTACCTTTAAAACTTAAGTTCATATTTTCTGTTCCAAAATGAGTAATTTTAGAGTACAGATCAAAAAAATGTCACCGAGGGAAAAACACAAAAAATGCACACTACTTGGAGCTTAATGTTGGCTGTATTCACTCAATGCAATCAAAGACACTTAAAAGCTGGTGATAGATTGCATAAATAAACCAACTGTATTTCTTGAAAGCACACCATTCTTAAAACATTACACAGTCTACAAAAATGCTTTCCATTACAGTTTGTATTCCAAAACAAATGATTGCCAAAACTTAGCCAATTGGCTGAGGTAGCCCTATTTGTTATTTTTCACAGAAAGATAATGTATACATGCAGTCCTCAATTATGCCGATGGCAGTATAGCTTCTACACAAGATTGATGAATGAGTTGCAAAATAACAATGCTATATGATTTTAGTATAAATTTGAAGCTTATATTGCTTTAATCAAAAGTGCGCTTTATTGATTTTTATCAATTGGGTATTTTTTTTTTAACCTTTGTATCTGTTTTAGATTTTAACGACACTTTGCACATATAAGGGTAAAACAGCATTTTATAATCAAACTTGCACCAAATATAGCTTTTGATGCAACCATGTCGCAACAAGCGACATAAAGTCATGGTATGGGTGTCCAGTGCAATTTTATTGACTGAAAGTAATAACCCAAGGGGTGTGTTTTCTAGAGTCAAATAAGGGGTTAAAATCACCTTGCATTCAACAAAACTTACAAAATATCACAAATTCCCTTAATCCTTAGGAGTAAAAAAGCATGCTGAAATGGGATAATGGCCCAATTACCCTGAAATGAATTACATCTTCAAACGTTTGCAAAAACGTGATGGGATTACTTGGGCGACCGTGGAGGTTGAGTAACACTTTTGCACTGGGATCAAATATATTAAATTGGTCTGTCCCCTGTACAAAAGATTTATTCTTAGACCCATACTTATAGCGTTTAAAACAGGATACAGGACTATTAACTTTTACTACTTTAACGAATTTGTGACATCTCCTAATTTTAAAAGCAGTTAGAAATTTAATCCCCTTGAACTGTGACCTCAGTAAAACTGAATTGTCCAGGTGGTGCAGACAGTCCTAATTTCTAAAGCAATAAAATTGCATAAGTAGTACATACTTTCGTTTCTCTTACAAGTTCTATCCACACTATAAAAACATTCAACAAAACTTCAAGTTACTGTTATGGCACTTCAGATTGCATTTGTTTAGCACACAACTATAATTACCCAAAATAGTTAATGTAGTTTAAATACATACACATGTAAAAAAAATGTGATAGGAAGCACATGACTGCAGTTAGGTCTAGTTATTTTAGACACAACTTTATCAAAAAGTTGAATATTTATGAAAAAAGTTTTGTAAAGTGTTATCCTTGAAACATCCGGTTATTCACAAAAACAATACTGATACAGAAAGCACTGATGGAGGGTATGAGATGTTATAAAAATAAAGTAATGGTGAGAATATAGGATAAATATATATTTAAAGTATAAAAAAATACAACCACAATGGATCATCATGTTGACTTTGAACATCTGGACATTCTATATAAAGTGAACAGTAAGAGACTAAACATGAAAGGCTGGTTTGAATACCTAGATGCTTATGTTAAAAAAATACTTGACAGTAAATTGAATCATCCCCCTGGCAAGATGGCAGTCTTTGAAAAAACCTCAGATGACCTTTGACATTATCACATATAAGGTAACCTACGCCAACTTCCCAAGTCTGATTTAAAGCTGCGTGTTCCGATTACCTTTGGGACCCCCTGTGATTTAACCCTGACAGTGGTACAGATTTTGATTACCAGATAAACTTTCCAAAGGAGACGGTGAGAGAAACAACCAACCTGAACCAATCTAAAACACACACACACAAATGCGCGCTATCGCAAAAATCCCTTCTGCTTTTAAAAGCAGAGGGAGGGTATAAGTTAGCAAGTGCTAGCTAATTCTAATTTAAGTTGTGTTGTGGAAGGTTTACCACATTACACGTCTTTAGCTTTGTGGGAGGTAGTAGTATAATTTAAACAAAATAATGTAGCCTGTAAACTTAACACCAACTTAACAAACAATGGCATTATTAATTTCCCATTTAAGGTTTGAAGATGAGCATTAACAAGAGAATGCAGAAAATAAACCAAAAGATTTTGATGCATGACAGTTCATGGAAACCAAAATTCACCACACCACCCTAATTGCTTCAAATAGGGAAATAATACATAATTGCAAACCCTGGGAATTAACAACAAGATAAACATGAAAAATTGAATACTAAGCCTACAAAACTGCAATGTTGTATTGCATAGACATAATTGGATGGCGGTTTTGTTTATGAAGGGCACATAGTTAAGACATTCATTGATTCCTATGAAGAAAAAAGACACAAAAAAAAGAACAACTTGGTGCTTTCAGTAATAAGCACTTTGTGTTGTGGATTGTTTTATATCCTGTAAAGGTATGACAATGAAAGGATTGTTAAACATCGACCTCATTTGATGTACAAAGTCAAGTCACTATGCCAAACTTACATCACCAGTTCACTACAAATACGATTTATATCTAGGTTCATTACCACAAGAAAAACTATCACTACGACATGGCATAACACTAACAAGGTACAAAATACCAATATAATGATCAAACCTATCAATGTCCCATGTTTGGTAAACATAATTTTTCTCCGACATCCAATCACATTACAGGTGTACAATGAATGATCTAAACCAACTCCATGCCAGTTGTTAAAAAATTATCCCTTGCCCAGATTTTACATCCCTGTACCAATCACTAAAATTGAGCATAAAGATGAGTTTTGAAGTGACCATTAAGGAATATCGCAGTGCACTTTTTTAACAATCAAGACATAACTCTCCCAGATTAAAAAACATACTGTGTATTTGGTGCAACAAATAATCAGGAACATCTTTTGGATACAGAATTCAGTTTCCCGAGGAAGAAGGAGGTGAAGCAGGCTATTACTCGACCATGGACAACGTCTGTGACTTCCCCACCTTGACATCACTAAATATGAGGGCTTTGGAATTGTTTAAAATGTATCTCTATTATATTCTTCTGCTGTCGAATTTCTTGTAACACACCTTTGTCTCGAGTTTGAAAGTTATCTACCATCATTCCCTCCGTCAACTTGTATTTTTTGCTGGGAGTAAAAAGCAAAGCAGAAATTGCAATTAGGCCGTTTCTACAACTACTACAAGTCAATTTCATTAAAATCGTAGATCAGGGGTTCTCAATAGGAGGCCGCGGGCCAAATATTGCCCGCCATCCATTGATATTTGGCCCTGGACTGGCTCTTAAAATATAAAGTAGAAACATAAAAAAATCAGTGTATTTGGCCTTCAAGTAGGGACCTTTCGAGTTTCTAATATGTTCAACATTCTCTGCCCTTCAGCTAATAAATTGAGAACCCCTCTGTGTTGTTAATATTATTATCTAGTTACAATGATACCTGCCCACAAAATTAGTTCTGCTGGGGAATAATGGAAGTGTTCAATTAATTATTGTTAAAAATTGGAAACATGCCAAAATCAGTGCTTATATTTAAAAGAACAATATTGTATATTAGAAATCATAGTAATCTCACCATTTACACACGATTTCCTCCCCATAACCTTCAATGGGGCACAGCAATCCATGTTAATTGTTAGATAAGGAATAGTATGTCATATTACCAAAATCTTAGGGGAAATAAGGAGGTGCATGGTGAACTTGTTGTCTAAGAGTTTTTTTAAGTTTGTCGCCGGTCATGTCTTGTGAACTGGGTGTTCTTTAAAGCATTGGTAGTGTAATCTGTCCACGATGGAAGACAAGTAAACATATGTTCAGCTTCCAATTCATCACGAATGTAAGACGAATAAGTAACCAGAGGGGAAGTTTTTTATGAGGAAAGCTTTTCAAGTGCAGTTAAAGGTGCGTGTTCGACTTCCTTTTTGGGACCCCCATGATTTACCCGGAAGTAGTATCGGTTGTGATATCAGATATAAGGCCGTGTTTTTCTCCATTGTCGTCCTGCAAATTTGAGCTCAAATCCATGTCATTCCCAATGATATAAACAAAAAAAAACAACACCGTTTTATGGTTAACCATCACAATTAGCACAGTATGAAAGGCTTGCAAACAGCGTGTTGCGTCTACCCATCAAAAACCGCAAGTTGTTTCCCACGTACTTGATGGGAGGTGTATGTGCAAGGGCCAGGCTCTCAAATCAAGTAGAGAACACAATGACACATGAATCGGAACAAGCATCTTTAAGCATAGTATAATTGTTTTACCTGACTCATCAATAAAACTCAATGAAAATGGGCAGGGAAGCAAGAGAATTTCACTCAACTTCAAACAACTATCTCAGTTATAGCAAGTCCATTTAGAGCTCGGCTATAGGCTAGGATAAATACCATGCAAACAAGATGTGGCATCATAAATGATAGAAAATCATGTTGGCTACAAAAATGAATCTGATGAGTGATATCCATGCCCAACCCAGGTCGTGATTTACCCCTGCTGGAATGCAATAGGTATGTCCCAAAGTAGCCACAGTGAGTGATTGATTATTAAAAGCTGACTCAGAGATTCCCGATGAGCGCACCTCAATATTCAAACAAATCGTGTTTTTGCATATAACTAACGCTTGTCCATATACTAATCACTATGTGAAAAACTAGTCAAATCAAGTCCTCATTAGAAAATAGCAACTTTGTTATAAAATTCCGAAACTGGAATTTGTTATACAAAGAATTATCCTATGGCACTGTTAGTATGAGTGGAAAATTTTGTGAGGATTTGATTTTCTTGAATTTCATGAGGAACATAAAAATGCGAAAAATAAAAAACTCGCAAAACTAAACTTTTTCCATTAAATGTGATTGCATGATGTCACTCTGAAATTACATTCTCGGCCATTGGCAAAAAATTTTAAAAATCGCCAAAATATCTGTAGCTGGAAATTTCCAACTTTAACGTATACTGTGCAATGGCGCTTACTGATAATGAAACGAAAAAATTCGATTCTCTCGAAACTTAAATTAAAGCATTTTAGGTGGCTATATCTTTAGTTCCGGTTGAGTATTAATTACTACCACACAAACAGTATTATTCGAAATCTATGGTCAGCCTTAAGGAACAACTTGGCGTTAGTTCACTTTGGGGTTTGCCTAAATTTGTCAAGGCGATTAAGGGTTCTACAAGACTGTGGCCAACATGTATGGCCAGGCTACGATACCAACTTCGCTAACTTGCGAGTGAATATTGAAGGATAGCTGTTCAAATGTAAAATCGGTATTTCCACCATCGAAATATGCATTCCAAAAACGTTTTGCGTTCTAACATGCATATATTGTCAACACATTCCACTTTATTTAAATGTATTTCTTACCCCATGAATAGCATGATATTCGTTCGTCACTTGTGTCAGTGAGCCAAGGTGCAACAAGTTCTCTGTGAGGTGTGAAAAAACAGAGAGAAAGCAAATCTAGCCATTGCCGAAGGCTTTCTCTTCTTGTTGGGCCCCTTTCAGGATGGATGGGATACAATATACCCACTTCGGGAGTTAGTTTGATCATCTAAAAAAAAATAAAAGCATTTGTTCAATGGCTAAAAAACTACACAACTATAGTGAAGTTATTCTTCCACAAAGTTAGTGATGTTATCACGATCAGGTACTATTTGCGCATACATCTAAGTACTGTTTTAACTGCAGATCATGGATGAATTAAACTAGCATTTAAATCAAGCCGTGATTATGTTGGGACCACTGAGACGCCACTGACTCGTGGAAGATGCACTATACACGAAATGAAAACCCCCAAACCTAGTTCTTAAAAATTAAGTTTAAATGTAAAGGCGAAACCAAGATTTAGCATGTCAGGTTGTCCCGAAAAAAAATGAGGAAAATCTTGTTTTAACTCATTTTTGCACAGATGTAAAGCGTTTCATATGAAAGCAGCTCGAGCCGAGAATTATTTCTTTGTTCACAAAAACATGAAATTCTTATTTCATTTTGAGGTAAAATACGAAATTCAGCCCAAGTTTATATTAAATACATTAAAGCAAATCAAAATACACCCCATTTACTTTTTAGACAATTTTGTAGCCACAGTAAATTAAGAAATCTGAGGGGCTACCTATATGAATTGCCTCTGAAATACTCGGCACCTTTAATTTGGTAACTTTGCGGAAGTTTTGGAATTTAGCTAATTTGATCAAAACACATGCTCAACAACAAACAAACATTTGTGAAGTCCCATTCTAAAAATTTGCAAGTTTTAAACAGTTATCTATGAACAGTTTACAACAGTATCTATGAAGTTCTGGACACATAAGATGTTTCTTTGACTTTGAGGTCACTGTTCCCATCTACTGACTTATCAACCCAAGTTCTTTATCATTTTGGTTAAACCAACCTGTATGCATACCACAACATTGTAATCAACATATTCTCAGATAAGAATTCTCCACAATTAAATGTTCTGATGGAGTGTTTCTTACCTGGTTTTCCCTTGCCCTGTCCCGGACATAATCTGGACGTGGCGGACTGGCTCAATCTTAACAGATGTCAAGGCAGGTTCCGGAGTTGGTTGCCGGGTGTTGGTGCTGGTGTTGGTGTGGGGCTGTAGCTTGCTGGTGCAGTGTCTGCAGGGTCGTCTTCTTGCCGCTAAAATAAAGGAAACAATTCATGCAAATGGCATGAAAATTCAATTTTATTTTTGTAATTTTCTTATTGGACTTAACAAAACCACAGTAAGGAAAAAAAATCAGACCGCATTCACAAATACTTCAAATGCATTAGTCCTGCAAAGATTAACAAATACATGATCTCAAAAAATATTTGACGAATACAGTCATAATGAAATTTTTTACCCTAGCTCCTTGTTTTTAAAGGGCTGACTCAGAGATTTTGAAGTTGTGAAAATACCGTATATAGATTTTTGTGTAGTAATTAAAAATAGTCATTAGAACTAAGCTAGTACCTAAAATGCTTAATCAAAGTTAAAATGAATCAGACTTTTAAATTTTCATGTAGTAAACATTTAGCACAGTGCACAGGGCCAACGATACGATGCCATGAAAGATATAACAAAAATTTGATAGCAAAGTTATGATTTTTTATATGAAGGACTTCAGATTTGAGCTTATTTAGTACCAGTGATTGTATATGGATAAGCATTATGATTATGTTGGAATTATTGAGCGCACCCATCCAGAGATCTCTGAGTAGCTTTAATAGTTTTCAAATATATGCAATTTAAGTGCTTCCTACGTTGTAGTACGATCTGAAGGTTCTCTATCTGGGCTATTAAGTATGGCCTTAAAATAGCTATTTTGTACAGCAGTTTTAGCCAAAAGAAACAACCAGCGCTACAATGTAAAACATACCTTCATGCTCCTTTGAACTTGTATTTCCAGTTCATTTATTGTAGCCAACAATGTATATTTTTTGGTTCGCTCCTCTTCGGAGCAGAAACACTGAATCTGAACTGACTCTGTGAAGGCAACAAAAAAAAAAAATGTGTTTTAAACAAGCAGTAGTATTTTTAATTACGGGACATGTATTTCATTGTTCAGGGAGAAAACTAGAGAAACTCATTTAATTACATTTTATTCCAACTTTGCTTCAACTTAAACAATTTTGTTCATGACAGAGTCGGTTTAGAATGATACCATTTGAAACCAATTTTCAAAATTGAAACCAAATTCTGTAGCATATCTTGCATGAATGAAGATTTAAAAACAAGGACACATTACAATTCATAGCAGACAAATATTTTGTCCAGTCCACTTACAAAATGGCAGGGATGCCAAGTTTTCCTTAAATGGAAGGAATTCATCCCTTTGTAGTCCATATTTCTGCACTAGGCAACAAATAAAATAAAAAACCCCTGTTTTACGGGCGCGACGACCTATTTTTCAGTGTTTTGCAGGAAGTTTTGTTTTAGTTTTCCAAAAATCATGTAACATCAGCATGTTGTTGACCCAAATTTATCAATTTGGCAAATTTTAAGAAAATATGTTTGTAAACATGTTATTTTTTCTCTTGATTTCAGATTTGGGGCTATTTTAGGCAATTTGAGCTCCAGGCTCCAGAAAAGAAAAAAATTATATTAATTTTGATGTTTAACCACTAATTCGTCGAGTTTTTTTTTTTGATTGCTTTTGTGCTCGATCCGACCGACCCATACTCGAAAGGTACGCTCGCCCGTAAAAAAGAGTTTTCTTTTTTCGTCGTCGCCTATCTATGTTTAGGCACGGTTTGGATCCATTTTAGCCAAGCGCGCGCACTTTTTCCTTCCTACATGCATATCCCCATTGGCATCCTCCAAAAGTGATGTCATCATTATTTTAGAACAGCCATATACATACATGCACATGCAAGTATGCATATACAGCTACTTAGTTACAACTTCTTGCAAACTCACAGAGAATTGGCAATAAATCAAGTAGGGCTGTGATTAAGTGACCCAATAGTCCTCACAGAGGTTTCAGAGAAATTCATGGCTAACAATGCTACATTCTAGTGCAAGGGGAGATACAAGACATAAATGCCATGTTCTTTTCAACAATGTTCAAGCAACATACATTTAGTTGACCGTCAAACTGAATCATTTCTGTTGCATAGAAAGTCTGAATTAAGGTCACAATCAACCATAGACAAATGTAGTGCGTAGTTATAGTAATGAACCCTAACATTTCAAAATTTTCTTAACATAATGGTTTGTCTGGTTATTGCATTCTTATCTCTGCAAAATATTTTGGCCGATTTCTTTGGTGGTCTCGCGTTTGTGGGTAGGATTGCCGGAAAGAACTCTCAAAAGGGATACGTTTTATTTGGAAGTTTGTAAAATTGTTGAGAAAGAGGGTGTTTTAATCATAATAGTACATATGATTATCATTGATCTAGTCATGGTCCGATCCCTAATAGCCTTGTCCCAGGGACCTTAGATTTTACCTGAATTGGTGAAAAATTCTGAAAAAAACTAGTGTTTTCTCATTTACCTTTGTGACATCTAAGGCGAAAGGATATTTGGTTAGGAAGTTATGAGCAAAAATCTGCTCCCCATTTTGGTCAACATATTGTGATAACGTGTAGTCTATGGGGCATACAAAATTATGTCTTTAAGCTACATCAAAAACTGATTGAATATGGCACCAAAATTTAAAGAGGGTTTGGGGTTTTGGGTGGTAAAAAGGCCATTTCTATATGAAACTTTATCTACATAAATCAGGGAGTTAGCCCCCTTTAATACTTTGAACTGACCATACTCAAATATGTATTGAAATAGAAACTCACAATTGCCAGGTATATCTAAGCTTCATTCACAGGCATCCAAAAGCTTCCTGTGACAGGAACGCAAGAAGTTTATTATAAAGTACAGCGTGCAAACTACATGACACTATCATCTTATTTGATTAGATTTATCTCTTTTGGAAGTCTCAGGTCCTGTGTCCTCACGGACCCATTGTGTAACAAACCAAACACAAAAGATCATGTGTGGGTTTTTGTTGTACGCTTAAACAAGGAACTCCTTATTTTTCACTATGAAAACACATCCCAAAATTTTGACAGTCATCCCACCTTAAAAAAAATATTGTAACATGCCACCCCTGTTTGATGAAATCTAATCAATACACAACATGATATAAATACCAAAGGAATATTAAAGAAGTCAATTATTATAAGCAGTTTGTTGCCAGTCTTTATGAATTGCAACACAGTGGCCTATTAAGCAATGTTATATGAATATGAATAGTATGCTCATAACCAAAATGTAACAGCAAAAATTTTGGAATGACAATTTTTAATGATAATAATAATAGCAGAGATAACATTAGCGCCTTATGTTATTGGCTCTAAGCGCTTTCACAATGGCCCACTATACAGTAAAACCATTTAGAAATCGTTTTCAAGGGATGTTGCAGACAGATCGGGATCAGAAATTTCCCTTAACATCGAGATAAACCATGCAGCCGGGACCAACTTCCCAAATATCGCCATGGGTAAATCGGGACAACCCAAGCGGTAAATTTCTTGTCCAGGGAAAATTAAAAGATAGCTGAATCTCCCAGGGCTCGAAAGCACACCTATACGCATGGACAAGCACAATACACTGGAGTAGAGCGATTACCTGATTGAGATATCTTGTCCGATATATCTAGATGGAATTCTTAACACAAAGATAAGTGCTAGGGGAACACATGAAAACGTCTTTTAAAGGTTGGCATATTAAGAATGTTATTACAGAAGCAAAGTCACTTACCCTCTTAGCCGACCCCATCCTGTACTCGTTTCTTTAGTGCTACCGACTACAGGCTGATACTGATGGGGGCATGCTCTCTCTGAAAACATTTTTGTACAAAGAGGAACTTTGAGATAATTTGACCAGAATTCTATACCAAAAATCTACTAGGAAACTGGAGGAAACAGCTTGGATAATTTGAGTTCAATCATTTAATATTGACTGCATATCAATATCTCGAAGCAGTTTTAAAATACATGTTGACTTGTCTCACCTTGTGATTGCGCCCCTCCTTGTTTACTGGATTGGTAGAGGACATTTCTCTTTTCCTGTGTGAGAAGATGAAACAGCACACAATGTTTGTATTTAATCATGACATGACACTCTTTACCTTTCACACAAAAGGATGATCCCACCACCGGGGTTGAGATTGTCAGCGTCAAGAAATGAAAACTTGAAGGCACTCAATTTTTTTGTGTAAATTAGGCCAAGGAAAAAAAAAAAAACAAGTTTGTCGCAGACAACTCTGCGCATTTTGGGGAAATTGGTCTTGATCGCATTTTGTTTTTATTAAAAAAGATAAAATTTGAAATTAAAAAAAACAACAATGGCTGCAGAAGTACGTGGACGAAAGAAAAAAAAAAAATGAAAAAAAGTTGGCAAAAATACAATAATAAAATTTTTTTTTTAATTTTGCAAATTTGCATTTTTCTATAAAAAAAAAAAATCAACTGAGACTTTTTTTAGATTTTGACAAGCCAAAAAAAAGTCACTAAATTACAATTATACAGATCTTTATTTGTATTTGGCACTATTTCCTGCGGTTGATAAGGAAAAAACTTGTGGGACCAGTGCTTGGCTATGACACTGCTTTGCTTTTGTTTGAGGAGCATATTTTACTAGTTTAAGGGTCATTGGCAATTGCATTCCCACTGGTGTCCTTGCTGTTATTGGCAGGAAAGGAACTGGCTATGTCTTAACCCAAATAGGGTTATCCCAAATTTTATAAATCAAATGCAACCAACAACATAATAAGGTTAAAACTCTATTTTAGGCATATTATACCTAAAATAGTTTTATATCCATGGCTTTTGTACAAGGATTATCGCTGTCCATATGAATCTTGACAGAGATATCAAAAGCACTCGGGGCAAGCCACAACCTTCCTTCGTGCACTTGTTTACTTGGCAAATCTTCGCTTTAGACTGTAAGAAAAAAAAATAAATCATGAGCTTTGTTAACCTAAAGAGCTCGGAGCATGTTTTGGTTCTCACTTTCTTTTCCCATTTGCTTAAAGAGAGACTGAAGCATGGCTGAAGTGTTTGGTTTCTGTTTTCAATGCAATGGAACCACTACGTACCTGCTACATGTACGTTAGAAACACCAGCACAGTCGAGCAAGAGGTTGACATTTATACATTTTGCTGAGATTCAACTGCACTCACCAGGAAGCAAACCAGATCACCATCAACATCCATATCAGATCCAGATCACCATCCAAATCCATGCATCCCAAGC
The DNA here is from genome assembly GCA_023653785.1 of Ophioderma brevispina. Lineage (NCBI taxonomy): Eukaryota > Metazoa > Echinodermata > Ophiuroidea > Amphilepidida > Ophiodermatidae > Ophioderma > Ophioderma brevispina. Next base: position 7,796 of record JAMKCH010019935.1, on the reverse strand, counting down.
CTCACTGAGCTTTTTCCATGTTGCTGCCTCTTTGAGGTGTGCCTCTCTGAACACCTCATTATGCTGCTCTCCTTTCCTTCTCCCTTTCAGTCTTCCTTTATACAAGTGTCTTTGTTGGCTACTAGTAAACGATACACTTTTTATGGAGTAGTACACAATACATGCGGTGGCAATATCACACTTTGATGCTTATTGCAATATCTAGATAACATAAATGAAATGTGTTAATCCCACAAGTTGTATAGTTGAGTAATAAGTTTCTTGGCCACAGCACGCACCGCACATTACCACTATCATGTGCAACCCAGTTTTGGGCCAAGGAAATCAAATTGTTAATTAAACTCCAACTACGGGAATAGAATATAGAAACTCTACTGTAAAAAAAAAAAAAAGAAAAAAAAATGGAAGCTTCTAATTACAGTTGCCTACCCCTAACGCATCACCGAGTTTTCCTCGAATACGTTCCAGAATCATGAGAATCATTTTTTATTTTGACGACGAGAATCAATAGAAACAATTTGCCATTTCATTGCATTTCGGTGTTTTCCCGTCACCGGAGTAAGTGTCGTAAAGTCGTTAAGGCCGAGAACGCATGATAACCAAGACACTTCTGCAGGGAACGGTCCCTAGAAGCAATGCGAATCATTCATCTCCTGCGTGGAAACGGTCCGAGATGCAATGAGCATCAATTTCCGAATGGTATTGATGATTTTTTTTTTTTTTTTTTTTTTTTTTTTTGGTTTTTTTTTTATTGCACCTCATTGATTCCGGACATGTTATTTTTTTAGGGTTAAAAATAAAATGCAAGCTGAAGTCTTGGGCCAATTACTTTGTTGACCAAGGTATGAGTAAGGGAGCATAATAGTCTAGGGGAAAAAGTTGCGGCCTCATGAGGCTTAGTTCGAGACCCACTGTGGTCAACGTGTTTGTGTCCCTGGGCAAGATATTTATCTCAATTTTTGTCCTCATCGCCCGAGGGAAACTGGGGAGCTGCTACGGGGATATTACAATCTACTACTGCTACGGGAATATACATCAACTACTGATATGCTTGTGCGCTTGTACGGCCGGTCTTTGAGCAGCACCTGCAATATGCAGTTCCCCATGCTTGTGTTTCTTCTGTCCCAACAAATTTATTCTTTAGCTTGTTGTTAATTTTTTCAGACAACTTAAGCATTTACAATGGGCAGAACTATGCCAATTACTTTGCAGGTACATCATACAGTGGCAATATACATGTACAGTATGTGTAATCCAATTCCTGTAGTTACTTGGACAATGTTTAGAAATGTGAGAGACAAAATAAAATATGAATATGAAATATATAAGAGTGTACTTACCCCACTCTGTCATAATTTCAACTGCGTTATACCACTGATTGGGTAGTTACGCTTTGAAGCTGGCCATCATCTTCAAACTTCACTTCACTAGATTTATATACTTGTAAGACATCATCATCAGTGAATGAACCAATGGTACACGGTTGAGATTGAAGAAGGGTTTTAAATTATAATTTAATATAACATAACCCGTTTTTTAATTTATACTATTTAATCTCCTTAAACAGGCTCAAAATGTGGTTTGAAAATATTATTACCTCGCCTTCAAGAAATCGTCCACAATCATTTTTGTTTTGAACATTCAATCAATCACTTTATTCAATATCATCACATAAATCTACAAGATTCAGAAACATGAAGATTGGGGAAGATTCGAAGAAGGCCAATATGGATAGAGTTTCTCGAATCAGAAAAACCTGTTTGGCAAAGATTAAACAGGAGCTATTCATGTTATTAAACCTTGTGACTACATGTAAAAGGCTGGAAAGCTAAATGGGAAAACTAGTTGATTTTCTTATCGTGGACCCCACGGACGGATCGCGAGGTTTGTGTTATTATTAATATTTTGACATGAGAAAGGAAGATGTCAAGGTGCATTTTCCTCACCCAATCAATATTTGGGATACGATTATTGAATGGGAGCTCCCAGAACCCCAGATGGCGTAACCATATGCCTTTGCAAGTGGGGGGGGGGGCTGAAGGGGTGCCAAGGCTTTTTTTTGAGGGGGCATATTTGGGGTCCTTCTCCATAGACACTGTCAAAAAGTCAGTCATTTGGGGGCCGAGGGGGGCCAGGGATCTGGTTGGGGTGGCTTGCGCGCCCCCTGCCCCCCGCTGGTTACGCCACTGCAAGACCCTGGAGGACAATCATGTGGCGATCCTGTCGATGGGGTTCCCACGATCCATAATAGGGAGTAAAATTACATGTACATGTACTTTTCCCTTAGATTTCAGCGAGCAGACAAGTTTTAAATAGCTCCTGTTAAAACTTTGCCAAAGTTGAAATCTTTGGGAGGCAGGGTTTCGGATCATTAGGGAAATTACGGGGTCAAATAACAGGTGAAGAAAATTTCTGACAAGTGCTTAAAAACAGTGCTTTTCGTCGAGGTTTTGGCTCGCAAAACCACTAAAATGCATCCGTTATTATCGTACTAACCTGATCGACGTGCTCTTAAATCGTACAAGAAAACGAGGTTAAATTGACTGGGAGGTCAGGGCTCAAATATGAGGGAAATTATGGGGTACAAACAAGGTTTTTCATAGCAATCCTCCATTTTCTATCGATCCGAAAACAACAAAACATTCGATCACATCACATGGTTGCAGATTGGCTATTCTGATTGGTTAAAAGTCCGAAAATCTTTACGAGGGAGTAAAGGCGATACACTTACAGAACCTAAATTTGTTTTGGTTGAGCGCAAATGGAACCGCGTAAAGTCGGCGTGGACTATCGTATCGAAGGATCGCATACATAATGGGATACGCACTGCAGGTCGCATTTGATACTGATAGGTCTCCCATTTGCGCTTCCGATCCCAGAATGCTCTGAGGGAGGGAGAGTCTCGGCTCGGTAGAGCCACTCTCGACACTACAGCTGTCTGCAAGCTTTCATGCCGATGTTCGTTGAATGAAGTGCACCAAGACTCTTCAAACACAGGTAAAACTAAAATTACTATTTTTTGAGTCAAATTAAACACTGCATAATAGATGATCTGGATCCAAAACACATTTTATGGAGCCATTTAACCTTGATGCTAAAGATAAACCTTGATGCTCAACGAAAAATAATAACCCTTGATCGTGGACCCCAACGACAGGCATGCAGGATCGCCAATCTGTTGTGTTATTGCGTCATGCATGCATGAGGCTTGCAAGTGCCTTGTATTGTAAGCCATGCAGGGCTCGATTTAGAAAATAAAAATTTACATGTACGACCTCTGATTTTTCCTCAAAATGGGCTTAAAAATACATTTTTACATGCCACAGGGGCCAAGGTTTAATACCTGCATTTGTCAAACCCCCTCTAAAACTTAAAGTAAATCGGACCTGATGAAGCCATGGCATATAGCATGACTTTAATTTACAGAAAGATACATGCACTGAACAATCCAGTTAGTGCCTTTGTGAGTCTGTGGATAGACAGATTTTCACATCGATGGATGAATGCCATAAACAGGGGGGGGGGGACGGTAAACACCGGCATTCCCAATACTCATGACATGCATTGCAATTACAATTGGCATTTGCAGTTACAATTCACGAATGGAATGTCATCTCATTGTCATGTCAGATTCCGTTCAGATTCGAGTTTAGAACCAAATGGAATCCTTACCTTCTTTCTTCAACCTTGACGTGCTTATGCTTCTTTTTGTCTCTTCTCTCGCCGTCATGTTTTACTTAACAACGATTGGGTAATTGGAAGAAAAGTTAGAAAACTATAAGCTTCAGACTGTATGCAATATCCGACGATTTTATACTTTAGGATTTTAAGTCCCTCGAAAAACGAGCCAGGATTCCGATGGGACATTTGTTATGCCCGGGATTGCTCCCGCCCTCGCAATTTTGGCTAAGGACCCACTTGTACGTGTACAGCCGGGAAAAACGATTTCACTATGTGTTGAATAGACTACGGGTAAGTCAAAGTTGCAGCTGTGTCCCATTCCATATTTTGGTTTGAATGTTTCGACTCCAACTATGTTTATATCATTTAAATATTTTTATAAAATATCAAATTGAAACATTGAATGAACTATTTGGTAAAGAAAATATATTGATTTGTTTTTACTTGTTTTGTGTTGTTCACCATCTGTACGGTCCGTAGTGGCTGATGTGTGTTCGCTTGGTTCCCAAAATCACGGACTCGTAATCTTGAAGTTTTTTTCGTAGGTAACCAATCAAGTCATGGCCGCCAAAATTCTTCATCCCCGCCCCGTTTTGCGTCATGTACGTGTGTGATTCGCCGCCAGTGACTAAATATTGGTGAAATTAACACTTCACATGTTCATTTTAAAATAAAAATGGCTTCGGGAGACCAAGCAGCTAAGGCTGCAACTAACTGAGTCGTCATCATCGTCAATTGCTACGCGGTCGTACAATTATTGTTTGCCAGTCGGTCCCCAAAACTACCACAAGCCGTCGAATAAACGGGCCCCTACGCGAATGCTCAGTGATCCAGCATCGGGAACAGTTCGAAGTTGCCCAAACAACACTTGGGAGGGAAGGATGAGGCCCGAGACAGAGGGATACAATCAGAAAATCGTTACTGTTGAGGATGCGTCCAGCCGTAATGATGATGACACAGTTGCAAATTACTGCCCAGACATGAGCCCACTGCCGAGCAGTGCCACTGTCATGGTCTAGCTGAATGATGTGATCATGAGGATTCCCGATGTTTTCAGTGATGACATGTCACATGAACAGCTACGAACCAGTAGTGACAATCAGCCAATCACCTGATACCGTTGGCCCAGTTTCATGCCACAGCTATTGTATAAGCGCAAGCACTAACAACACCGATGATGCTGATGATGATTCCAAAAAAGATGACGCTGACGACTCCTCACCAGCAGAGACTACATACGTGAAATTTACGAAAGATGAATAAGGTCTTTAACCAGAGAATATTAACTTGAATCATGACCCTGGTCAAACCAAACCTCAGGAGTGACTGGATGATACACCAAGCCTATTTACGAAGGGGCACGTATATCTGTTGGGAAGTACATATGCTATTGATCATGGCATTTTTTGTTCGTCATAGCTTTCTGTGCCGCTATAGTAAGACCTCTTGACCTTGATATAGTACATTGCCTTCAAATAATATCTGCAAGACTAGTCTGCGACTCTTCCATCGTTTTTTTGGAAAATCGGAAGATGCCTTTCGTAAAGACACTACTAACTACTGTGAAAATCCCAAGTGGCCTATGATATTTTGTTGGAAAGGATCCCCATCACCACATGTATGAGTGTAGAAACCAACAAAAGTCAGTGCCTACTTGTTCATTAGCCCATTGCTGGAGCTCTGCAGACTGTGTTTGCAATTAAGTATTGTTGATGGTAAAGTTACCTATTAATTAATTATACATTTGTACATGTCTGTCTGGAATCAATCTGAGATGTTTATACAACAAATTCTGGTGCATTGACTGGCGTATTCACAGCTGCACTTGACCTGCTAGTAGTGACAAGAACATGGTTTCCTAAATAACTTTGTGTGAATTGGCCATTCAAGAGGTCAATTGTACTACTTTTGTTGCATGCTACTCGGCGCAAATACTGTGATCGGCACAGGGCGACACATCTCGTAAATTTGATATTCCTGACATGTACAATTTTAAGTTACGTGTAAATTACTGTTCAAAATTGGAGGAAGGGCAACGTGTCATGCAGAAAACAGGTTTCAACAACATTTTTTTAAGAGAGACTGATTGACCTGATTTAAGTTTAAATAGGAATGCTCATCTTGATAGAAGGCCGTCACGCCCAAAACCGCTGCTGTAAAGTGCATGCTGGAATTCAACCCCTTTTCATTTTGTTAATTTACTTTTTTGTGGTACCGTAGGTTACAAGTAATTCGATCAGATTATTGTAGCCTACTTAATCCTGTACTTTAGGGCCCCGCGAGAAAGTCCAAAGTTTAGAAAACCTGATTCCCGTTTGATTTTCATCAATTCCACGTTTTTTCTTTTCCGCATCGATAACTCAAATTTTTCCGCGCCAAATCCGCGCTAAAATGTACCGAGGTCCACATATGCACACCTAAAGGGTCTTAAACAACCATACCAATTAAATAGGTAAAAATAATCAATGGATCATCATGTTTTATCACAAAAGTCGGCTTTCATCTGTCCCATTTTCATGTTTGTGGAAATTCTCTAACTCTGTTCCCCGGTTCTGGAGGCTAATTAGCGATCAAACCACGGCCTTTGAATTTTATCATGGTTATTAAATTCAGTTGAATTAAAAATTTTGTCTGGAAACCCTTTACATACTCTCCGAATTTAAAAGTTTTGTGTTGTTGTGAACTAAGCATAACGCAGTACCAGTGTGTGCGACCTGTACATGGGCGTATCGCGTGTCTATTTTAATCATGTGTTTTAACTCGCTGTCTACAGCAGGCGGACTTTCACGCACACGCGCAGAGATTGTTCGAAATCATTCAAACAATTATTATCAGACTATCAGTAGGTGTCGAATTTGGAATCCTCCTTGGGTTCTACATTTAACGGCAATTTGCTTGTTCGTCTACCCAACAATACTCGGTAATCAGCCAGATTGACTATACAATACTGGTTCGTATTTGGGTCCACTCCCATGTGGTTTGCATACTTGTACATGTAACAATTGTAATAACCACTTTGACCCAATGAGTCTTCCTGTGGTATTTTGGGGGTTTGGCAGTGTAATGTCTGTGGTTTTTAGGGGGTTTCGTTTGAAATTACTAGTGCGTTGGGGGAAAATCAAAGCACAGACTAATCAGTGATCACCCAAATTGGCCAAACATTTGAAATTTGGCTCTAATAACTTTAAAGTTAATCATAAGTCTTAGAATTCGTCATTTGCAAGTTGAAGAATGAAAAGGAAGAAATGATGGATGTATGAAGCTCATAACATGTTGTCGTACAATGTCAATGTGAAAACTTTGTGTTCTTTATGGATACTGATGACTAAATATCCATTTTAGCTCAAAAGTTGATTTTTGGTCTTATCACTTGCAGGGTATCACTTGCCTACATTTTTTATAGACCCTGCCAAAATCTGATTTTTGATGATTTTTTTTTTTTTTTTTACTTTATTCAAATCCACTACTTTTATGTAAAAGCACACTGCACATGTTTCAACATTAAATTTCTTCAATGTTATTGCAAATGATAGTCTAAGGGGCCATGAATAATATTTTACAAAATAACATACCCCAAATTAAACCAGATAGTGACCCTTAATAAGAGGCAAAGACCCCAGATAAGTTATTAGCCATTATCTTTTGCATGATCATTTTAAATCAACAAATATGTCTCTTATAGATACTATGCGTTATCATAGCTCGACTCATTGATATTAAAACCACAAAGGTCACGATATGAAGTCAAACATGGTTCATGCCATGGGAATCGGGCTTCCGGCGTGTTTTTTCTCTGTTAAATGCCATGGGTCCGTCTGTCTGCCTAAAGTATCATAAGGGTGGCTGATTTGGTCCTTAAACATTTCAGGTGAGGGCTAAAAGCTTTACAACATAAAAAATTCATTTGTGAAAATTGTGAGGGTGCCTATTTGTCAAATGTGCCAGTGTCTATTAATACAACATTTATAAAAAGAACCCTGTTTCAGCATTTCACTCACATCCGTAGCGAGCGGTGAATACTCTTGAACGTTGCCATTTCACTCTTTGGGAACAAATGTTGTTGAGAGTGAAGTCGCTCTTCACTTTTCTGTTCTCAAGCAATGTTTCAGATTACA